>JAQFVV010006769.1:0-214348 GCA_028023455.1 Epiperipatus broadwayi
TTTAAGTTTTGTTATATATATATTGTAACTTAATTAAGAGATCAATAAAATCCAAATTTAAAATTATATTAAAATGTCAAATATTCAAATATTATAACTTAATAAACGAAAAAAAATAATTGTAGCTTTTATTTTATATCAAAAAGAAAAGAATTATAATAATAATATGCAACTTGCTGAGCATAAGCTATTAAACAAAAGATCAGATTGAGTTATCAATCATATTAAGGATCATTGGATTAAATGAAACATATTTCTATACTTAGATTTCTCAAGATATCACAATATCAATAATTATAAACAAATTATTAAGAATGAGTTATTATAACTCAGGAAATAACATCAAGTGGGTGAGTATACTGGTAACTCAATAAAATATCTTCTCAGATATACAGATGGTAGATTTTATCCACTTTCATCTCTTGGTTTGATGTCAAATGCATATTTAAGTAAATACCAAGTGAATATGGTCTAGCAGGGCGCCACTAGATTATCTGAACCTAGACGCAGTTATATCTTATAACCTTTTCACATGTACTGGGTTAAAATCCCTTTTGGTACTTTATTTCTAATAAAAATGGAGGATTTTGCTTTTAGATCCACATCACTTTATGCACTAATATTTAGGTAAACATAAAACATCTTTAAACTAAAGTGGAGTATATAAATTTCATTGGACAGAAATCATTTCCTTGATGTTAACATAATAAATGCGTTTCAATATTTTTTAATACGTTTTACTAGCTCAGATTATATTATTAATTTAGGATGGCAATTCACTCATTCTTGCATGATATAGATGATGGGATGGTGGTTATAATATTACTAAGAAATCACTAAATACTATGAAATCAATATTTATTTATGGCCTCTAAACATTTATCTTTCTCATTAATTAAAACATGATGATGATGATGATGATGATGATAACGATAATGGTTTCAACCACAGCTTTAGGACCAAGCCTAATCATAAACCTAATTTTTATCAAGAAATTCATAATTATTGCTTAATCTTAGCATATCTAATTGGAACTTAAATAGCTAATATTCACCTTGATGATGAATGATCACAACCAATAAAAAAAATACTCTCAATGAAATATATATGCCTCATTTAATAAAAGAAATTAACATTTATTAATGCATTACTAATATCTACATGAAAATTTAAAGATAAAATTAAGAATCTTCAGATTAATTTCATGTTCTCCCCCCTTTCCCATCAAAGATGTAATGTATATTAAATTGGGTAACCAATTTGTTAAAATTTTCCATCTACAAGAACAATATTTCATAATAAAAAAAAAAATACTCTTTTGCACACATACTTTTATAATCTAACATGTAAATCAGAATGATAAAAAAATGTTAGTAGAAGTGAAAGAGCAAGATTTACAGAACAAGTTTTAAATTATTTTTCTCCCCCTCCCTTCTACCCTCTAATATTCTTAATATTGCCTATTGTTTTACATTCACACACAGTTACATATATGCAACAAGTATTATATTATTATGTATGTGTAGGTTTTATCCCCATAATAACAAAAATATTATTTAAAACTAAATAACAATAACAAAAAAAAATATTTTACATATTAATAACATTTCATAACTTTAAGTTATGGACAATCATAATTTTAATACATATAAAATCATTAATGATGTTTATGTTTATCATTATTACGAAATTCTGGGTTTCTATTTGTTTTAAAAGTTTTTTAAACAAAAATATACCACTCTGTTGCTAAAATTTTACTAAGTCTCTGATGTTCTAAAGAAAATATATAAAGAAAAATTTATATTACCAGTTCTATTCTTTGTAGCGACTTCCAATGAGTCAAATTTATCATGTTTAAGGTCTATATTTTTGCAGCTACCACTTCCGTTTTTCTTTGGAACAATCGCTTTCATGAGGTGTATAATTATTTGATGATAATCATTCTATTGAGGTTATTGGCTTTAGTGGATGATTTGGAAATAATTATATTAACTTTTCTTCTCTTCCTGTCAAGCATGATTCTTTTAGTGGATGAAGTACAGCAGTTGTTTTCACATTTATAATTTTTCTTGGGTTTAAACTCAGTTACCAGATTTAATTGAACTCGATGATTTAACATTTATCTGTAGATTAATCATTTTTCTTTTGATCACCTTCAAATGCAGGTGAATTCTTTCTTCTTTCTATTTAAAAACATCTTATTTCTCTCAGTCAGTAAGACGGTGTAGAATCTTATAATTTCAGACAAGACATTTCCTTTTTTTATATATATGATGTGCTGGTTCTGGCAGGTCCTGGGATCCTCCAGATGAGAATATATATATTTTCTTCTAGCCCGATATCCCTATATTTTTAACCTTCAAAAACTTTATATTAAAAAATGATTTAAAATATATATATATATCAGGTCGAATTAAAAATCCTTGTCTTTTCTAGTTTCAATATTTTTTTAAAAGTCTCCTTATAATTTTTCCCAGACAGGTATTTATACTTTATTTTTGAGTCAACACACCCAATTAGAGTGATAGTGTGACTTTCTCTGGAAACATATTTAAAAATCACACTACCTTGATTTTTCAGACTAATCCTGTTTTGAAGTAAAAATTGTCTTAATCCTTTTTTTTCTCATGCATCTGTCACAACTGTGTGAGTTTTTAACAGAAAACCAACTTTTATAAAAACAAAATTGTTTAAAAAAAAAAACATATATAATTTAATAGATCTTCCCTTTCTTTTTCAATATGTAATAAAATGTACATTTATGTATGTAATGTACATGCACACTTATTCAACTCATTTATAAAGCTGGCCTATTACAATAATCTAAATGTTTTTTTAGAAATTATGACCTTAATATTTAAAATTAATTTTTTAACCTTCCAATCCCCAATTATAATCATTTTGAAATCATAATATTACAATCATAGAAAAACAAAAATAGAAACAGATAATAATAAAATAGAAATAGAATAAAATATTAGAATTTAGTAAATATAGGTAAGCTTTGAAGAGAGTTTAAGATTTGAAATATACAATGATAATTAAACAGTTTACACGCACACTTCCTATATATGTGTTATTACTCTATTTTTTTAACAAAAAATTAAATACTGAATAATTAACTGTGTGTACTACTCTTTTTGAGTTTTTTATCAACACCCAAACAAATAAAGAATATAACTGTTGCCCCACTCTCTTTCTATCTTAAGCTTTTAGAACTGGATCTTGTAGGGTTTAAATTTGGGTGCCCTACAGCTTCCTTTACTATATAAAAATGTGATGATGATTTTTCTTCTGCATTTTTTATGCACATTACTACAAATTTAGCTACTGACTAAATTGTAATGGCATAATATATATATATTATATATATATATATATATATATATATATATATATATATATATATATATATATATATATATATATATATATATATATATATATTACTGAATGGGTTCAAATTTGTATGACTACAACCAAATAAGCTTGGATTGAAAACATGTTTTCATTTTGGGCTCAGTTTTATAGTTAACTAAAAGGATAAAAAGTGATTACTGGAAGATTGCCTTAGATTTTAAAGATCTGGATGCAGTGTTCTCAGATTCAAGACTTCTCACTTATGAAATCCAAAAGCTAGAAACTAGACTGGGAATATTGAATGAGTAGACACTAGATAGGGATCTTGATGGACAAATTTTTTAGCATCCATTGATTACTATGATTTGCACTGGATGGCACTACTCTTTGGAAAGAGTTGGTATTATTTTATATTTTTTGCATTATTTATTGCTCTACATTTGTAACATGCATTAATTAGGTATTTAATAATAAAATTGCTAAATAATTATAATAAAAGTATATATATGTGTGTGTTTTAATGTGATATTTGAGTCGGATATTACTTGTAAATTTTTTTAATATTAGGTGAAATACTATAAAGACATATTTTCTTCTCAACTGACTTTAGTCTATTGTTATTTTTCAATCTTTATTACTACAGAAAAGCTTAAGTCAAGACTATCTAAATTGCAGTTTGCAGTGTAATTTTGTGTAGCCCACCTATGGATTTACGTTGACATTGAAAAAATAAATAATTTAGATCAAATACATATTAAACATTTTATTTCTATAACTAATAAATAATGTTCTATCTGCATTTACGACTGCCAATGTTATATCTGCAAGTCATATAGTGCGGTCAGCAAATAACGTTATACAATTCCCACGCTGTTCTTTTCCAACAAGTGCTCTCCAACTAATCGGTCTGCAATGAAGCTCTCCAACGAATTGGTCTGCAATGAATGCTCTCCAACAAATTGGTCTGCAATGAATGCTCTCCAACGAATCGGTCTGCAATGAAGCTCTCCAACTAATTGGTCTGCAAATGAATGCTCTCCAACGAATTGGTCTGCAATGAATGCTCTCCAACGAATTGGTCTGCAACGAATGCTCTCCAACGAAATACTCTCAATATCTCCGCTGCGGTCTCTTTCAGCTACACCCGTGAACTACATTTCCACTGATCATTAACCGCCAGCACTGACGCGAGATATCTCTACTTAAATACTGCTTACTCAATACTGCTTGACTTCTCTCTACTGCTCTCTATATTACACTGCTTAGTTATTGCCCAGTCTTCTTATCGCTCTCTGACAACTGCAATGATCAATCAATGCACTGACCAATAAGGTAACGTCTCTTATCTAGAAACATTTGTAATTAGCAAATATTTCTAGGAATTGTCAATCGCCATTATGTCAATGCACTAATTAAATTCCTCAGCTATCAGAGCGCGATCTAAAAACAGCCTTACGAATAAATTCTAGTTTTTTCTGGAGTGCACAAACATGTCTGCCATTTTACAAAACACTACAAATAACATCAATGTTCTTAATATTATTTGATGTTTTTTATACTTAAGTCTTTTATAAATATTAGATGAATCAACAACTTAATACATAGATCAAAATAAATACGCAGCAATTCTGAAAATTTTCTGCTATTTTAAATTTTATTTTTCAAGTCCTTATCCCTACAAAAGCTGGTTAACAAGTATTTTGAATTAAGTGCAAACTTGTTTTTGAGCAAAATAAAGTCATGCTAAAAAATAAACAAAAAAACTAGAACATGTTTAATGATTTTGTTAATATTTTACGGTTATTCATTATGTGAAACAAAGTCATCACGTTTGAAGTTGTTACTTGACAAAATTAAATCAAATAAATATTGATGTTTAAAAAAATACAATCAACAAAAAAAAATGAATGTAATTTAAAATTTTATTGCATAATATAAACTAGTAAAAGCACTAGCAATCCAAATGATAATGGCACAATGCCAAGTATGTTTCAATATGTTATGTAATAAAAATGGAGACAATACAAAAAGAAAAAAGTTTGGAAAATCTTAATATTAAAATTAGCACTACTATAAAAAAAATGTATGTATTGATTGTTGTTCATTTATAATTGTTTGATTTGCAAAAATAAATTTACAAAATTAGTTTTAAAATTATTTATTTTACAACAGTGCCTAATTGTCAATCATATTTATATGATGACTTGAATGTATGGACTACAATTTGTAATGTAATGAAATTTATGTAAAGATATTGATTGGTCAATGAATAATTTTTCTGTAATGTAATTTTCACTACACCACTTTTATACAACATAGGGACTGGTTTCTATCCAATTTTAACATCTTATGGATGGATGTAATTATAAACATGTGACAAAAGATGTGAAAAAGATGTATCATCCCCAAGATGTAGATTTCATGATGAATCAGTACTCATAAGTTAACCCAGATTAAAACAGGCAAAACTCACTATATATATTTTGCCACACACAGCAACCTAGAGTCATCAATGGATGCCAGAAGGCTTGTGCATAAACCCCCATCTAGTGCCTACTCATCCAATATCCCCAGAATAGTTTCTGGCTTAAGTCCTTCATCAGTGAGGAGTCTTGCATCTAGATCTTAGGATCTAATGCAACCCTCCAGAAACCACCTTTTATCTCCATTTAACTACAAAACGATGAGTCTTAAATTGAAAACACCTTAATGTTTTCAATCCAAGCCCATTAGCTTATATAGTCATATGGGTCTGAACCTTAAGCCAGAAACTAGTCTGGGGATATTGGATGAGTAGGCACTAGATGGGGATTTTATGCACAAGCTTTCTGGCATCCATTGATTACTCTAGCTTGCTGGGTGTGGCAAAATATGTATAGTGAGTTTTTCCTGTTTTAACAACAGTTATACACAAACATAAGAGGAGGTAGTCATGTGATGTTTATTGGCTTAAAACCAATCCTGCCTAATACGATAGTGGTGGTTATGGTTATTAAAGAACCAAAGACCCCAAAATGTATTGGTACTGAACTGGGTTCAGACCCATATTACTATATAAGCTAATGGGCTTTAAGACTCATAGTTTTGTAGTTAACTGGAGATAAAAGGTGGTTGCTGGAGAGTTGCATTAGATCCTAAGATCTAGATGCAGTGCTCTCAGATCCAAGGCTCCTCACTGATGAAGGCCATAAACAAAAATGCATTAAGGCCAGCAAAGCATTAAACGATAAATTTAACATAGCAGTTACAACTCCACCTAATTCTAATAGATTGCTTAACAACTCTAAAGACCACATTGATCGATCGTTCACCCCACACGTGGTGTATTCTATTGCCTGCCCTCAGGCTGGATGCCATGCTATATATTATGGTGAAACGAAAGCTACAATCAATACTAGACTGGGTCAACATATTTACACATTTAACAGAGCTCAGAAAAACAGCAACACGTCCTCTGTATTCTTGGAGCATGCTAAACAATCTGGACACAACTTCACACCCGCCAATCCCATAATATTGTGCTCAGAATCAAATGATCACAAAAGAAAAATAAAGGAGGCATTTTACATCAATGGAAACATCCATGCCATTAATAGAAAGGATACTTGCTTCGAGATCTCGAAGAAATGGGCTACATAATACTAGCTTATTTGAATATTTGTATTTGCATATTTTATTATACATTTTATGAAGGCTATGAATATGAGGCATGGATCCTTGAAAACGTTAAGCCGATAAACTTTAATACTAATTAATATCTTCTCTAATTAAAAATAATAATAATAATTTCATGCAAAGTAAGTTTCTCTTTTCTCAAATAGAACAGTGTGTTAAAAGAAAACAACAACAAATATGTATATACATATACCTCAGCATTCACACAAGCATTCTAGAAATTAATTTGGTAGAACTGTTTTAATCAAATAATAATTTATAGAGAAACAAAATAAAAATACAAATAATAAAAGAAATACAATAAAATTTATGGCAAAAGACATAATGATAATAAATAAAAATTAAAAAAAGTATACTATCTGAACTTCCTTTTGGTTGTTTCCATTAACTATCTCCCGACTTAATAACTTTTAAGTGCACTATAAAACATGACAACAAATTGGCAGGACTTCCCTTCTTCACAACAAAATGTAGGAATTAAGGTGTTCATCATCATTAACTAGCATCTGTGGCTACATGACAGCAATGTTAATGATAAAATTTAGGCATTTTTATATTTCTCAGCTTTCTCTAGAAATCTTTATAAAAATGACAGCAGTCAACCAAGAGTCATCATGCAATTCTGGACCGACTATAATTTGAAGCTAGGCTCAGCTCTGCCTTTTTACATAAAGTTCTCCACTGTTTTACAACTAGAATATTTCTCTTAGTTCAGTAAACCCTTAACCGCCCAGCAGACAAAACATAGTAAGGAAAATAATAAACTCAGAAGAGATCCCGCTCCCACTTACTGAAAACCTTTTATAGCACATCTATAACAATATAAATTGAGTACCCCTCTTTCACTATTACAGCCGTTATCACCAATTTCTTGGATAATTGATCATAGCACAATTGATATAGCTTTTTACACCTTTTTATCTTTCACTTCATTCATTTTTCACTCATACCCTTTTAATTCCTCAAGGAATTCAGTTTTACGTATAGTTTCTAATTTTAATATAATGGAAATAACTTTTTCCATCTTTACAAAAGATTCAAAACAAAAAACAAACAAATCTGAGACTTGACAAATTTTTAGATTCTCTCAGCTGATATTGGCCTTAAATTACTTTATTTTTTTAACAAAAATATAATGCACAGGATGATCACTTTTATCTATTAGTAAAATTTAAAAGTAGCTATATAATAATAACCTGAATTCCTTTGAACTTGTCAATAGAGGGGAAAAACCATCAAAAATGTGCAAAACATTTACAATTACTTTGACTATCCCCATTTTTTTATGTATTCTTGCACATAAACAATTTATAAAATAACCATAAAATCAGCAAAATAACATAAAAATTAGCAGTTTGAGAGTGAGTTAAAGCTGGCGATTGGTGCAACCGGAGAAATGGCTAGACCACCTGAGCACCACCACCCCCCCGCAATACTTCTGAAGCCACTATCATCTCCCTAGAAATCTTCACCACCCATATCGGGGGGGGGGTAATCACCCACTTTGAGAAACATTAATCTAAATCATCCAGTTATAAACAAGTTCAATACAAAAATAAAAGACTTCTGCCCAAAATTGTTTTAACCTGTAGTAAAATTTCATATTGTTAATACTATTTTGAATGGTATACTTGTTTACTATATTCAATGGATGCATCTTTTAAGGAGTATTGTTAAAAATATCATGACCACAATAGTCATATATTTGAAGATCACATCACATTTATTAATTAGAAGTGCTTGTTTTCCTATTTGCAAATAGTGTATTAATGTAATATGCCCTCAGTCATTTGTTTCCTATATCTGAGCTAAGATGTACATCACAATCAGAGTTAATTCAATTTTCAAAGCCACTCCATCTATAATAATGCTTGCTCAACTTCCACTTGCAAGTCATTTTTTATACTTATTGTGCTATTGAGCATGCTGATCTGATGGACAAGTATAACATCAAATCTTCAATTGATGTTTCATTTAAAGATCTGAAAATTATTATATATCCTAATAGACATCCATGGTCAACCCTTCCAATTGAAAAACTTTAATCAGATTCCCAAAATGTGTGTTCCTTAATCAAAGGTAAAATTTTTGCTTAACTTATTAATCAACATAATTCCTACAAAAACTTTCCTCATTAATTGTTTTAAATTAAATCTGGATCCCACATGAATCTTATATAATTAATCATCCAGAAGATATGATACACATTTTTGAAACATGTCCGTAGTTCTCATCTTTATAACACTTTATATTCCAATAAACAAATAATCTAAAAGAATTGCTTGAGAAAAATATTAAAAATTTTAATCCAATAGTAATTATTCACTCTATTAGAACCATATGGCTTACTTATTGTTCTATAATTTTTGACAAAAAAATATAATGTTCTAAAAAAAATAAAGAATGGTATAATATATATTTATATGCCCTAAAATATATATCCAGAAATATAAGAAAAATTTGGCAGAACAATAATTTTCTTAGTTGTTCGTTATTTTAAAATGATATAAATTATACTTTAAAACTGAATCATTGGATCTGCCTTCAGACACTAGTCATAATAACTATATTTTATAAGCCATGCACTTTATGTCATATTTAAAAAAATAAAGTCCTCTGTACATATATTAATACTTGTACATAATTTGTAATTAATAAAGTTTATTTTATAAAAAAAAAAAAAAGTTATCAGTTTTGACTTTTTTATGTTATAATTTTTAATTTTCATCATTAAAAAATGTTATAATGCTGTTAATCAATATATTTTGAAACATATCTGAATTTTTGTTATTGCACTTAGAATGGTGATGGAAGGTCATATTAAGTTTTAGCACTCAAGGGGTGAGTGAAGGTAATAAATGTAGAACTCCATAAATCGTTTATAAGCAAGCAAGGCAAATTCTTCAAATTCGAGTTGTGTGAAACAAAACTATTACAATTTATTATTGGACAT
Source organism: Epiperipatus broadwayi (assembly GCA_028023455.1). Lineage (NCBI taxonomy): Eukaryota > Metazoa > Onychophora > Udeonychophora > Euonychophora > Peripatidae > Epiperipatus > Epiperipatus broadwayi. The sequence goes on from JAQFVV010006769.1 coordinate 9,989, forward strand.
CCTAATGTGGATGATTACTTGACATTAAACGTTATTATTTAATAAATAACTTTTTATATCTATGTCAATTTACAACATTGGCAAATCTGTGTTTTAAATGAAGCACTATTAAAATTATACTTTTTGTTTTGCTTTTCATATATATAATTTTATACTGTAATTTAGCACAGTGTAAAGAACTCAGAGCTCAAGGTTCTTGGATCAAGCCTCAGCCAACTAAAATAAAAAATTTTCAATTTGGTTAATTGAACGAAACACCCCCTACTTGAGTGCTTGAACGTAACACGACCCAGTCAGTAACTAACTATATGATAATTGGTATTATATTTTATAACAAATATAAATGTTTTAAAAAATTGTTGATACTCAAGAGTTTATTCTTATATTAAAAAATATATACACTTTAATGTTAAATGTGATTTAATGTTAGATAGTATTTTATTTTAATTTTTTGTAGAGCAGTCACTTAACTTTGATTAATGCTTTGTGCGCCATCAAGCCATTAGTAGAACAGGGAAATCTTAAAATAATAGAATACATAAAGTAAAAAAAAAATCGAATGACTTGTAGTAACTATATTTGTTTTGCCTTCTAATTGAACTTTTTCAAATAAACAACAGTATTCTTCTTCTTTTTACAAACAATTAAATGCATTATTCTTTTTTACTGTAAAGAAATAAAAAATACTAATGTTTAATTGCCGACTAGAAAAAAAAAAAAACTTTTATTACAATTTAAAAGAAAAAAAAAGTATTCTTGTACATAGCTGTAATGGGTAAACTTCATTAATCAACCATTATATATTGTTTTATTTTTTTATTATGTTGAAATCACTTAAGTTTATATATACAATACATATCATATGTATACTGCAGCGTGTATATATAAATAAAAAAACGCAAGAGAAGGTTTTATAATAGTTATTTCTTCTTATTGAAATCAATAGATTTATATCAGTAAAATAACAAGCGTTGGTAGTCGAGTGGTCAGCACAGCTGCCTTACAAGCAGTTGTCCCGGGTTAGCGAGTTCGCTTCCCGGCCGATGCTATGACACATAAAAAAAATAGCTTTTATTTTAATTAAGCTAAATTTTAACCCAATGTAAATTAAAACCAGAAAATACAGACTTATTTAATTAAATGAAATAAAAGCAAGATTTAATTATTAGTTCTAAATATTTTGATATTTCATTAAAAGTTGATTAATTTTATTTGTATAATAAGATTAATAAATACCTGAAGTGTAATTAACAATGTAATTAAAGTTTATATGGAATAAAAATTAATTAAATAAAGTAATATTAAAAAACAACAAGTAAGTCGAGAATTTATGTAAACAAATGTTGGATCGTTTCTGGGTAATTAGGAAATACTTTTCAAAAAACAGTGACAAGTAAAGCATTAAAGGGCACAAAATTATTTGTATAGTCTCTTTCCTATCTTCATTTTAAATCAGGAATGGAAGCAAGCAGTCAAAAGTCTTAAAAGACCAGCATTATTGATATAAATTGCAATGGCTTGTCTGAAGATTTGTAATGATGGTATATTATAAGATGTGATATGTTGGAATATTTCCATCATCTATGAGTTAATGTTGAATGTATTGAAAATTTTAAACTTTATTTAAACTTTTCAAATACAAACAACTTGTTAGTAATAACACACAAATAGACAACACAGGTTAGTAATTACACAGTGTTTCAAGTAGTAGTATTCTCCACTCTTCTTTACGTGTTGCTGGCCTATATGCACAGTGACAATATTCACTTAGAGGTTGAACTCGTACCTTTAGATTCTTGAATATCGAATTTAAGGCAAACGCTCTAGCAACTGAACTATTCTATCAAAGGCAACATATTCGATATTCAAGAAGCTAAAGGTGTGAGTTCAACTTCTAAGTGAATATTGTCACTGTGCATATAGGCCAGCAACACCTGAAGAAGAGTGGAGAATAATACTACTTGAAACGTTGTGTAATTACAAACCTTTGGAAAGTTTAAATAAAGTTTAACATTTTCAATACATTCAACATTAACTCATATTTGATGGAAATAGTCCAACATATCACATCTTATTGCAATGGCTGAGTTGAATGGTAGTAGTACTGAGAAATCTGCAGGCAAAGAATGGTGACTATTGTATAAAATATCCCAAAAGATTTTTGCTATAGGTGGCTAAACCTCCAGTGTGTGTTTATTCTGACCTCTCTATGGTGTAGTGATTAAGTATATTAAATTATCTTTACACTGTCATACATTCTTTTTAATCATATGAATAAAGATACAATAAAAAACAAATAATCCCCAAGATGTATTTCATGCTGAACCAGTTCTTATCATTTGGCCCAGGTCACCATCTCTCATATATATATAATACAATTAAGTATAAAGAGAATGTTCTAAAATCTGAAAGGAAGCCTATCATTATTGAAGGATATTCACTGATACCCAAAGCATGTGAACTAAAGGTGAACCAAGAAACCAACCAAACTGAATAATTGCAGTTTGAAGCCACATGAAATCAAATGTCCTGTGTAACTTTTCATTTTTTTCTAATATGCACAAACTAAAATAAACCAGGAAACTGACTAAACTGAAATAATAAGTTCAAAACCATGTAAAATCAGAACTCCAAATATATGAGTTCAAAATAAAAATCCTAAAGAGGAACACAATTGTGGTCACAAAACAATTAGGAATGGATAAGACTTTATTATTCCATTTTATTATTAAGCCTAAAATATAAAATAAATAAAAAATAACAAATATTACAATTAATCAAAGTCAAATCATATTATATTTCTGTAACTATAATGTGCATCAAATATTTTTTATGTATCTTGATTTTTGTTTTGTTTTTTAATTAATTTTATTTTTTTAATATGTCATGAGTTAAATGAAATTTGGAATTGGGATGTTGGTTAGGTAGATCAATTATAGCCAATCTTTGTCATAAACTAAAAAACCATAAGACCATTTGACTGATATATTGATTTTTTCCAGGGAATAATGATTAAAATTGTGTAAGTATTATGTAAATATACAGGACTGATTAAATTATGATTATGTAATAAATTTAGTTTGTTAATTTATTACAAATGGCCTCTATTTTTTATTTGATGATGTTCTCACATAAATGTCTATATAGTCACAATACTGAAATGTATATTGTTGTCTTTTTGATTGGAGATCATGCTCATTTAAACCAGTTGTGAAGAAATGGAGAGGTTTAGCAATAAAGAAGTGAGGGAGGAATTTAAACTCATCTTATGCTGTTTATTATAACTAGTCTGCAGTCATGACAGATCTATTATAAGTAAAAATAATATCTATAATGACCAGGGATGGGCCCTCTCTTCAATTTGAACCAATTTTATGGGAATGATGGTCAGGAAATATGGTTGGCATTACTGTTGAAAGTAAATAAATTTAATGAAGACCCAGTGTGATTATCATAATCAGTTAAAATGTTCATACTAAATCTAGCCATTTTGATCATTCCTAATACCCATTAACCTTAGCATGTAAACTTTATGTGAACTGTAAAAAATCTAAAAAAGGGAGTTATATGGTTCCCATTACAGTTCATAATTAACTATTAACATTGTCATGATTAGTTTAGAAAAATAGTATAGTGGCAGACCCTGTTGCTGAAGAATCATGGATTGTGAATTTAGCTCTTCATTTTCAGTACTCAAATCTCTCAAGAACTCCTGAACAATAAATCATTTAAATATATTTTTGTACTGCTAATATCACTTGCATGCTGTTAATTTCAACTTGATTATTGCTAATATTATTAGCATTGTGACTATTCATAAAATGTTTAATATTGTACGTGAGAACATTTATTATTGCTTTCTTCCCAGGAAGTTTTTTTTATTGATAAACTACACTAATCTCTTTCTATAATGCTATGGTCTAGTTTATAGATATAGTAATAAGATATTAAAAACTAGAATATAGAGATAGAAGAAAGGAAAATGAAATAAAAATAAAAGTAAAATAATTTGTTTCAATACTTGGGACAGTATCAGATTATCAATTTAAACTATTGTTTCAAAGATATTCCACAAATTAATGCCAGTTTGCAGGTGGTTTTTAGATATAATTTGAAACTTAAGAAGTTTTTTTATGTTTCTTTATCATGAACTACCTAACAAGTTATTATGTATCTTAAAAAGCTTATAACTTGAATTTATAATATGAATCTGTTGTGTAATTTTTTAAACGATAATCTTTCAAATGAATTAGTCAATTTTGACTATAAGTAATGCTCATATCAACAAATTTCAATAGAGCAGAATAAAATCTAGTTGTTTATTGCTAAGAAATTATGTTAAATAATGTGAATAGAAACAAAAATTTAAATTTGTATACTCATATTAGTTTGTGGTTATATCTACATTATTTTTATCTTTTTCTTATTTAGTTTTTAATAATAATTTTAATGAATCTGAGTATTACAAATTGCATCTTTGTTAGCTATTAGCATAGATCTATATTATACTTTCAATATAAAGCTTTTGATTGCCATATGTAGCATCTGAAATCAAAAGTTTATCTTTTGTTTGTGAGATTTAAATTAGCAATAAATAAAGGTGCAGTTTATGGAATGAATTGTTACACATTCTCAAACCAATCTACTACAAACTTTAAATAATTGTTTGTACTATGATGTCATATCACTTTAGTATTATGTTTGTGTATATAGACTATGTGTAATTTTTTTCACTTGTTATGAGAAACTGAAATTAATGCTAAATATACTTTTAAAAATAATTAAATTATCATATTTATTCATGCTTTCAATTGAAGTGTGACTATTAAAAGATGGAAATGTTACTATATAAACATAAATTCATCTGCCACATTAGTGCAATGAGATGGTGATGACATGGAAACAATTGATTACTGGACCTATACAAATGTAAGTAACTGAAAATATAGTAAAAGAAAAGAGAAAATGGAGAGTAAATAGCATAAAAAGTTCAGAGGAAGAAAAAAACAGTTTTTGATCAGATATTGTTTGTTGACTATTCACAATTAATTTTCATTTTTAAAGATTATTATTTCTTATTTCACCAACTATAAACTTATCAATAACCTAAATTTAGCATCATAGAAATAAGATAGTGCATAGCTGTCTTTATTTGCTTTCCCATCTTTCTATGTAGTAGACTCTCTATACTTAATTAGCTACTGGAGTCGATGTTTTCTTAAAGTAAATTCCATGCCCGTAAATGCATTATATTAACATAACTTTTCTTTCTGCTATTATTGAGTTCTAAATTTTGTGGCTAATTTAAATAACAAAAACAATCATTGCATAAATTTTTTTTAAAGTTTGTTTACAATTTCAAAATATGATGTTTGGCATTAAAAATAAAAAGATGTCAAATTGCATTATAAACAACATTTATTTGTACTACTTTTTTTAAAAAAAATTGTGATTTATTAAAATAATTTAATAAATTGAAAAAATTAATAATGAAATTTGAGTATCAATAATAGCTTTTATATGTACAGTATATATAATTTTTAACTTCGACTAAAAACAATCTTATATATACTAACTTTAATATTTGACAAAATGCATTACATATTTATAATAAAATAATCCATAATCTTATGTGCAAATAATATAGTTTAAATATGACATACAATTTTAAAGTTTAGTTTTTATAATAGAATAATAAAATATTCTATGTTTCCAGAAACTAAATCAATAAAGTTTAGAAAATGTACTGATTATTTTTAGCAAAAAATAAGATAAATAATTTAAATATTTTTCTAATTATTCATAAATTTTAAATTTTGAAAATAAGTTTTACATTTTTAGTAGCAATTTCATTATACTTATTACAAAAGTATACTTAAAACTTTGTATAATAATGTCTATAACAAAGAAAAGTAAATGCACATTAGAGCATATTATAATTTTGTTCTCAAATATGTATCAAAAATTATTTTGTTAAATTTAATTTGAAAATGCAAATATATATCATCAAATAGTTTTATATATAGTAACAGTATATACATTTAAATAAATAGATTGACAAAAATTAGAATTAAAACTTAGGTATTTGTGAGTTTTCAAGTAAACCAAGATGGCACTCCATATTTTTTATAAATGTACACTTTCGAGAGCCTATAATCTACCAAAGATGTGTTAATTGTTAAATTAAAACAAAATTTAATAAATCGATTGTTAAGTTTTCAAAAGGAAATAAATTCTGATAAATTTCATTAAGAAGCTTTATTTCATTTTTTTTTTTACTTATAATGTGGGAAGCAATGAGATGATCTTAACATTATTGTACTTTGGTTCAGTGTCTGCAGTTTTTTTAGTAATTTGTTAAAATTTGGAACCTTCCTGTCATAGAATGTGATGCAGTGGGCTATTTTCAAAGATACAAGATCCTGCCCTTTTGGAAAATGTGAATTAATGATCACAATATGATTGCATGCTGCCAATATAAATAAAGTGTAAATATTGCACTTATATATATTTTTTATGTTAATAAGTTAATCAAAAAAAGATAATATCTGTAAATATTATAATTAATTTTTCCATAATGATTTTTTTTTTAAAAAATAAAATGTAATTATTAATTGTGATATTTCCTAATATGTATTTTTTTTGTGTGAATGTTTTTGGGGAGCCCCAAAACTGTATATTTATCAAAAATACAAGCTGCCATTTTGGTCAAAAATTATTTTGAAATACCTTGAAGATCCTACAGTCTATAAATATTTTTTATTAAAAAGTTTAACCAATTATCTATTAGTCTAATGTACTACTTGTTTTTTTCATCAAAAACTTTCCAAAAATTTAATTTTTTTAAAATAAATTAATTAATTAGATAAGGACAAAATTCACAGACACATAATGTCTACATAAGTATGTGAGAATATATATGTAGAAATATGCATTTTTAGTGCATCTTCAATGAAAGAAAAATGAATTAATTGTTTACATATTTTAAAGAATGACAAAATAGATTTTGGTTAAAGCATTTATCTATTATCTATATCTGTAGATATAATGAAAGACATACATTTGCACACTTATAAGTATGAAATAAACCGTTCATTAAATTAAATGTATTGAGAAATTTAAACTATAGCTCAGTATTTTTGATTAGATTTATTTTATGTGGATATAAATTTTTAAATTTAAAGATATACAAAAACTTTCTGTTTTTCTCATATATATATATATTAAAAAAAATTTGTAAAATGACCATTCTTAAATCAATTGTGTGCTTTGGTCTATCTTCATTTTTATACAGAATATCAAACCTATGGTTATTTTTCTTATCATGTATATTGTTTGAATTTACATAATATCTCTTATCTTTACATAGCAAATTTTTTTCTGATTCAGAATTATTAATCAATTTTGACTAATCTAACTTTGGCTTATAATATATATGATAAACAACTGTATGTGCATTAGGAAAATAGTTTTTAAATAATCGATGAAATTAAGTTAAAATGTTTTCTTACTATATGGTTAATATTTGGTAATTGTTTTAAAAGTAAGAAATGATAATGGAACTTTTAGTTCATTGCTTTTTTATATATATAGAAGTTCAATATTTGAAGATCTTGTGACTGGAATATTAAACAATATGTTTAGATACCTCATCTTTATAATTTATTAATAATTTTTTTTTTATTTCATTGAAGAAATTTTTCATCACTTCAAATTCTTTTACATCTTAAGAATTGACTATAAAAAATATTTGTCCTTGAGTGTTTTTGGATGAAAATAGATAACTATGGCTTTCTAAGAATGTTATTATTAATAATAATCTAAATATCAAGTAAATGAATATAATATATACACTTTGAACACTTTGTGGCAAATCTTTTTATACAATTTGTTGTTTCGACTGTTCTGCAGTCTTCTTCAAAGCTATGATATAATAATAAATAAAATAGAATAAAATAACATAACTCTGAAGAAACTGCAGAATAGTTGAAACATCAGATTGTATAAAAAATATATATAATGTGTTTAAAGTATATATATATATATATATATATTGTGCCCTTTTCTATAGGTCAATGATGGTTATAAGTGGTCAATTACTAAAAAAATTTAAAATTAATATTATATAGTATTTGATATTATAAATTATAAATAAGCAGTAAAAGGTTAATGTAATATATTTAATAATAAGTATTGTGATGGTGGGGATTGCATCTAGTCCTATATTTTTCTAAATTATTTTTCAAAATTTTATATAATCATTTTAAATAATATAAGTAGCAAATTTATTAATACAGATAAAACTAGACTAAACACCGGAAATGTCTACGTGACTGTCTGGAATATTTTATGTATAAGCACCAGTTTAAATTAATACTAATAATTAAAATATTTAAATAGTATATTATAGAACTGGATGGAATTGTCACACATTATAATAAAAATAAGTATTATACATTTTATTAATTATTGTTTCAAAATTATTTAGAAGTAATTAAATTGTGATAGATAATAATTAATTTAAAAATAATAATAGGTTAATATTTAGGTCTATTACGTCACGATTTTAAAACTTTAGAAATTGTCTATAAACCAAAGTAGGGATTGACCAATAAAAAGATAGATCTTGGCAGACAACAAAAATCGCGCCAATTAATTGTATAAACTAGGAGAACAAAAATGTGTTGACTCCAGAGCAGAGGTAAAATTTTAAGCTCTTTAAAATTTCTTTCTTTCTTCAATTTATTAGTCAATTTTATTATAACTTTAATAAATATCTTTGAAAGAAACTAACTGACAATTTAAAAATCTTCCGAAGAGAATCTAAGAATAAAATTTTTAAAAAAGTTCTCATAATAATGTTTCACTAACTCCACAGTAACCTGCCAGTGGATTCTATTAAAATATAATCTAAATTTTCAATAAAAAAATGGATGGATTCTGAAAACCAAGTTATAAATTTTATAATATTCAAAAAATGTTAATGTTATTCGTTGATATAGTTTGTATAGCATATTACTATGAAAACTGCTTTCGTGCATATAAAATTAATGAAAGGACATTGTGCGCAAAGTTAATGAATATAATGAAAAATAAAAATAAATATTATTCGTATAAGAATAAATGGACAAAAAGAATTTTTATGAATTGCTTTCTTTAAGATGACCTGAGCGAATACTCTAGAAATAGTTAAAGATCGAAAATGTTGTATATAAATTAATAATGAATGAAAGTGAAATTACCAAGGAAAATACTTGCCTGAAGAAGAGAAAAAAATATTTTACAGAGAAATAAATATAAAATGTTGGATCCATGGAAAAAACGCAATTGGTACCGTAATGATTAAATACTCGTAGTTCTGCTAGAAATAAAGATGCATCAACGCACCGAGATAATATTCACCCGAACATTAAAAACTTCGTGGGATAACTAAATAAATGTTTTTTTAATAATTTTGAATTAAACATTGAAACTAAATATCGTCTAAACAGTTTACTAAGTGAACTAATTTATTTAAAACTTTAATAATCAGAAAGGAGAACATTCGGACAAAAGAAGAAATAATAAATATTATGGGACTAACCAAGATTTACCGCCAGAAAAATATGTGATTATGGTTTAAATTATTTTCTTTATTAATCTAAGTTAAACATTAAGTTTTAGATAGTGATAGGGAAACAAATACATTAATTCGCAATATAACATTATATAAAATAATATGTTTGATTTTGAATGTTCAAATAAAATTGTATGTGTGTGGAAATTTTGTATGTTTGCGATGCTCGAGGAGAAAGAAACCTACTACAAACTCTCATAGGAAGGTAAAGATTATTTTGGTAACATTTTATGGTTATTAATGATATAATGTATGTTTTATTTATTTAGATCAGCTATGAATCGAATGAATGTAGTGCAAAAGTTTTATTGTTATAATTATTGTAAAACGCATTTTGAAAAACAACACTCTAAAACACTATGAGATGTAATTAGATTTTTTAAAAATATGCATACGATAATCATTTTATGTGTTATTAATATAGTTCAATATAACCAATGGTTATGTCGTATTTTCTGTTAAATTTTCCGATTAGGATATTTAAGTGGTATTTTAACAAAACGTAGATGTCGAACCTACAGTGTAATAAAGCAAGACAAATTGTTCTTATGGAGTAGGGTAAATGTTTTATAGTAGTGAATTTTGTTTATTGTTTTAAAAGGTAGTTAGTTTTATCGATGTTGGATACAGTAAAAATCTTGAGAGATAGTTTGGGTAGTGACTTGGTAGTACGTGGAGATTCGGAAACCAAGATGATGTATTAAAAAACTAGGATGCTACAGGGAATGAAATAATAAGTAGTTTTAGATGGTAATCAGCATAGTTAACAAAGCCCTATGACTGTTACACATGTTGTCATGGACAGTGTTATTTTTATCTTTCTTGTGAATCTTATTAGATGTTTGGTAAAGCTGAATAAATAGCTGCCACATCATGCTTATCGCCAGGGTTATTAGACAATGAATGTCGGCCCTATTCACACTGTTCCATACATTTTGAAGTATATATTTTGATAAGTGATCTATCTATCTTCCCAATATCCTATACATCTTTCGCTATCTTTATCTGTATTTCTTGCAACTACATCATTATTTGATAAGTCTATTGAAAAGAAACAATAGATATTTTTTTAGAATGTATGTCATGCTGTTATTTGAAATAAGAATAGTTAAGTATTAACAAAGAGTAGATTATGATTATTGAAAGAAAGATGCAGATATCCTAAGAAAGGAAGGAGTTAGAGAATTATGTTGATTTTTCAAGAAATGAACTATAATTTTATAAAAATATATCAAAATAGAAATATATAAAATATTAAAGATGATTAACGTTTTCTTATTGTTTGATTATATTTTAAAATATAAGTATTGTATATTTAAAGAATGTAATAACATTCGATAATTATAATATATGTGAAACTAAAACAGGTGATAATTAAACCCGTGTTATGGCATTATACATGAGTATGGCTTATGGAATAAATGTATTAGAGTTTACGAGCATTACAGAACAAACGTTATAGGTAGTAATAATATTTGAACAACATGCAGAGTGACTTATATAAAGTTACAAGAAAATGTAATAATTTTTAAAAAGGAAAAACTATATTGATTGTAAATTTATAATGTTTATAAATGATGTTTATCCACATATATAATTTATAATACAGTAACTTTAATATTAAAAGGTAAAGAATAGTATTACCCATAAAATAGTTAAAATAAGTAATATAATGAACCTAATGAGAAATAAATAAATAACTTATAAAAGGTATAATAATTTAAATTAACTATAAAAGAAATCTAAAAATGTATAATTCAACTATAGTAGTGTTAAAAGAAAGGAGGATATCCCTTGTAAATAAATGTAAATAGATTTGTTTGTTTTATCTTAATTTTGATTGTTGTTAATAAAATTCTAAAATTTGTTGATTAAAACTTGTGTCTGAGTTTTGTTTTCTCTACATCATTGCATGAATTCATAGGATATGTTTACCATCATTAAACTAAGTATATAATTGTTTGCATAAAATATAAATAGCGAAGTATATTTAATCTTAAATATTTATTGATGTTTTGTAATTGAATAATTATAAAATTGCATTGCATTATTGGTCATAAATCCATTGTCATAATAATTTGCTAAATTGTATGCTATTAGTTGCCACTTGCTTCATTTATCAGATTATCTAAACACTGCCACTTACTAATTTATTTTATTACTTAAAGATAAAAAAGGAGGATATTAGATTATTAACTAATTTATTACGGTTATAAATTTGCGATAAAAGAAAAGCTGTACTAGTTAGATTAAACAATGAAGATTGTGATTATTATTATTATTGTTTTATTATTAATCTAATTTCAGAGTAGTAAATTATGACACAAAATCCCTTATCATATTTTGCTACCTTATTTTTAATTTAGCCTTGAATAAAATTAAGAACCTGAGATTATTTTATCTGAGCTAGATAATTACTATTATTGTTATTATAGATAAAAGATTAATACTTTAATTGTTAAATGAGTCTTAGTGATTAGAAGTTGCAGAAGTCATAAGAATACGATGTAGTTATTATATGTAATAGTAGTAAAAGGGGGGATAGTGTTCTTATGCCATTGAGGTGGTATCCTATGGGATATTATCTCAATGTAATCTACTTTGTCACCCTTATTTCCACTTCTAGTCTCATGAATTATAGAATAGTTATTTGAGTTAGTCTAAAACAGAACCTAAGTTAATTTTAAGAAACCTGAGCTAGTAAAGCATTTAATTGAATATCTCATTAATTATTAGAGCTAGAACCCGGTGAGGCGATTTCACTATGTTATATTATTTATTTTGGGGGAATTACACGTAGGGTGAGAGGGCAGATTGTGGCGGCCCAACTTTAGGGGCCCGATACGTTATGAGAGGTCAGAATATATATATATAACATGGCAAAATAAAGGAAAATAAAATAAATGAATATTGTTTTAGAAAACTTCATTATAAAATATATATTTTTATTAAAACTATTTATGAATTTGAAAAAAGTATAAATTTCATTTTCATTATACTGCCATGTTATAAAAATATCATCAAAGATATTTAAGTCAGATATGAAGTTTAAACCTAAAATTTTTCAGTGTAGAAGATTCAAGTTGGATCATTAAATATATTGTGACCATTGTAATACCTTGTTTTTATAAACAAAATGGGGAATTGAAAACAAAAAAAATTTTTCTTTTTAATTATATATACTAATTCTTTATTAATAATCCTTAATAATGATCAAACATATTAATAAATAAATTTGTCCATAATGTTGTTTCCAAAATATTAAAAACTATCTCAAATCAATTGAAATAAAACAACCAATTAAAAATAACAAACAAATATTTTATTTAACTGGGTTTTGCCCTAAAGGTCCTAATATAGGGCAAAAACCAATTAAATAAAATATTTGTTTATTATTTTTAATTAGTTGTTTTTATTTCAATTTATTGGAAATAGTTTTTAATTCTGTATTAGTTATAATGTTGTGATGATCATACTATAAAGTAGATTTAATGGTGATAACTCTATTATCATGAGGGAAGCTAATATAGAATGAAATGATACTTAAAATTACGAAGAAAAAAAACACAATCATTTAGAAGTTGAGATTTAATATCTTCAAAGACTGAAAGAAAATGCATTGAGTCTTTAATATAAGAATTAAATAATAATGGAATATCATTTATAAGACTGCTCTTTTATACTATTTTTTTTCCAGTAGGGTAATTAATATTTTCTACAATATTTTAACCAGAGCAATCTAGTTTATTAACCTTGGATAAAATTTAAAATTTATTATTGTTATTTTTAGTTGATAATAATAAAAAATTGAACATACTTTTATCAAGGAAGCCCCTTATTTTTTGTATCCTTAAGACTGGAAATTATGTTTTGAAACAGTTCTTGTGTACTAGAATCATATAAATTTTTTTCATCTAAAATATCGAAATCTTTTTTGTGTGCAATCATTATAGCAATATTTGTATGGCACACATAATTCAGTTGTTGAAAAAGACACTCATGAGTTCACTGCTATTACATAAAAATATAGATCAATCAAGTAGAATTTCTATCACATTTTCTTACTTTAATAGCAACTTATTAGCCATATTCTAAGAAAACACTTTAACACACTTAATTTTATAGATTATTTAAAACCTATTTTTCTTAATTCATCAAAAGTTGTTTATCATAGATATAATACACTTAGAGGTAGACAAGTCAAACCATATAAACATCACTGGTATACACAAAAAATATAAAATAAAGAGATGAAACTCATTTTATCATTGATACAGACAGTGATCTTCATTTTCTAGTTTTGGATAGACAAGAAGCCAATTGATATGGTGATAAATCAATATTCATCTTCTGGAAATGATTTATTTTGTCTCTTTTATTAGGGTGAATCTTTTTTATAGATGTCTTGTGATTTGTTAACTTTTGGGGTACAAGATAAAAATGAAGAATTCTTATGTGACTATTTTTGTAGATTCTGAAGCTATGGATTATCTCAGGTAAGAAGTATTATATATGGTTTGAATGAGATTTTTGTGAGGAATACAAATAAATTATCAATGAAAATATAATTTAAACTTAATGATAAATTAGAAATTATGAGCAAGCAATAAACTAATAATTATTTTGGATGTTGAAATTTATTTTTTCCCTTATTTTTTTTAATGGTAATCACTATTTATCTTAGCCTTATTGTTTTCTTTAGTTTTTCTATTTTTTGTCAATATATAGAATTTTGCTCTAACATTATTAAAACTGAAGTTATTGTGAAAATTGTATCTCAATCAGTTTTTAAAAAAATTCAACATGGCATCTAGACCCATGATATAGTTAAATAATATCAATAACAATCTCAATCTATTGTCAAGGCAACCTAAAAACAATAAAGGTGGAAATCCATTTCTGTATATGGACTAATATATTTATGTAGACACTAAAGATTGCAACTTGACTACAAAGAGTGAAATTATTAATTTAAAGAAATTTAAATAAACTTCATTAAACAGATAAATATACGTAATACGCAAATAGATAACATTTTATTTTCTGAAAAATATTGTGAAAAAAATAATTTATTGGAGACTTTATAAGTTGTCAGTGACTGTTTTTTTTATTTATAATGAAAAGTAAACTGAGTAATCTATGATGATTGCTTATACATTTTCAATTTAGAGAGTAGTACAGTAAAATAGTTTGGACTGGAAATTTTAGATTAAATCAACAATATTGTTTTCATCGTAAAAAATTACATTGCAAAAAGATATTTTTTAAATGGTTAGTTAATATTGATTTGATTGCATGAAGAAACTTTTAACATTCTTATAATAACAGTTCTTGCTTTAATAATGTAAATAATTGAAATAAAAATTAAGTTGTTTTATGATTAATAAGTGACAGAATTTCACAAAGATATACTTTTAGTGAGTGATGAAATATTAATGTTAAAAATGGAAAGAAATGAAATATTATTAATTAATATATGGCTTTGGAAGTAGAAATGAAATGAGAGAATAGTTAATAAGATTTTATGTGATTTCAGTGATATTGCCAAATATTCTATAAGCAGTTCATAGGAATCAAATTGATTATAATGTTGATAGTCACTGCTAGAAAATTTCAATTTTAATAAAAATAAATAAAAAAATAAAAGAGAGAGAGAGAGAGACTATTGTGGATCATATCATGAATTACTCATGTTCAAACTTGAATAAATCTCTAGAAAAACTAAAACTTATTTGTTACCCTACATATATCTAGAAATGTATTTATTGCTTTAGGCATTAATTTCAAGTTTTTGATGTAATTGTTAATAAGTCAGATGTAATTGTTAATAAGTCAAATGAACTATAGGTGGAAATGAAAGAAATAATTAAAATAAGAAACTGAGAAAAATTTGAGTATGGTGAAATGACCAGGAGAATTGAAATCAAATATCAAAAGATACTGTATTAATTGCAAAGAAAAGAAGAGGATTCAAATTTTAAAAAATATTGCTTCTATATTTTATGCTCGAAAATACTTGACTTTTAGCTGATTTGTGAAATCAAAAGAGAGATTCAGTCATGAATAGATTTGCTGAAAAGTGTACAAAATAATAATAATCAGGGAAGAAAGAAATATATAGAAGAATATTATCCAAAACATTATTGATAGGTATTTGCATTAAAAAACTTAAAAAAATAGAATATGAAGTCATATTAGCTTTGAGATTATTGTCAAAAAATTAAGCCACTGGAATTGAAATTATATCAGAAAGTTTATAGGAAATTGAAAAATAATCACTTTATAAGTATTGATGAAGTTATAACAATTAATTTGAAAAAGGAATAATGAATAAAGATAAGATCAAATTACACTAATAAATTTGGTAACTGTTCAGTCACTTAGATTGAAAGAAAATAATTTATATATTTATATTGTATAAAAGAATCTTGATAATGGTCAAATCATTAAACTCTATTTTTTGTGTTACATGCAAGTAAGATTTTCTGAAAATGATTTATTACAGACTAAGATTTATATTGAAATAGATGCTCCAGATAGGCAAGCAAATATCAAGGGTGATTAAGAGTTAATCATATCATTATGATGTTTGTAAGATGAATACTTGAAAAAAATCAAGCAATATCTGGAAGAAGTCTATATGTATTTTATTGATTATAACATGGCTTTTGATTCTGTTGACCAAATTAAAATGTGGAGTCATCTTAGAGAAGTTAATGTCCAGAACATTTAATTAGATTTACAATGAATTTCTCTATGATGCTTGAAACTACAGTTACAGAAGGATATTCCATATTTTATATAAAGGACTTAATTGTTTTAAAATATAGTTAAATGTGCAACTGCACCACCTGAGTAACTTTATATATCTACACATGCACTGTAAAAAAAAGTATTTAGAAAAATTTGGAGTACTTATTTAAAATTTTCAGCTAATTTTCTAAATTTTTGCTATTTCTTTAGTAACGCTGTCATTTTATTATTATTTAGTTTAATAACTAGTTGTCAACGTTTATCCAAGTGAGTGATTGATCACTTTACATCAATTGTTATAAAAATGAAATTACTGTTTCTCATATTGCTATTAAATCGTTGAGTTTAGATTATGATTCCGTTTCTTTTTTCTTTTTTTTCTCTCAAGTTTTTAAAATAACTATTTTAGAATTAATAATAAAACCTGATTTTATGTTAAAGTTATATTAAATATGTGTTTTATATTATTTTCAAAAAGATTACTCTGGAATAGAATAAATGGAATTGAATGCTAAATATATATACCATGATATTATCAAGAGAAGCTGACTAAGAAATTATTTGTAATTGGAAAAAAAGTATATGATCGAATTGTAATCTCTTAATTAATAAAATTGATATTGAAAAAAAGTATTTCAAGTAAGTTTTTTTTTATTATTGGAATAACTAATACAATATGGAACGATATGCATTTCTTGAAAGTTTTAATATTAATCAATAAGCATAATAAAAATTAAAAAATTAATTGCATTTGACAGAAAGTAATAACTTATTATGATATTATGGGTTTTCATTTGATTCTATGTTGGTTTGATATATGGGAAATATTTGTGAATTTGATTTTTTGTTTTTTTCTAAAAGGACTATCATAATATTGTGAGATCTAGATATAAGCATAGAAAAATATTCTATTGTTATCTTTCAAAAGTAACCTTTATTAGTTAAAAGATTACTAAAAATTATCAATATACTTACCCATGGAGGATTACAAAGTGTTCAATGTTACAAGGTAAAACAATTATTGACTAGGTTTATAAAATGCATATGCTCGGTAACAAATATATCCATAAAAGGGTATAATTTTGCTTAATGTGTATCTATACATGGACGAGCACAGATCTGCACTGCCTAAAAACAATCCATTAAGGGGGCATGGCAGCCCATCAGAGCAGAAAAGATGCTGAAAACTTTGACTCTGTACCCTTCTGGCAGGTTTTTCGGGTAGTGGAAATAATTGTCAACAGCCCGCACCCATAAACCAGACCCCCATTGACCACCATCATCAACCCCTGCAGAAGAAATGAGGAGTGCAGATCCATGCCTGCAAATATTACAACAAAACTCTATTACTGTTACAAAAATGATATTTCTATCTGGAGTGTCTAGCATCCAGCTTGTGAAATGAATTTGTCTATGGTTATGATCATGATAAAAGAATTGTTTGCTTTTATTCCTTAAATTTCTCAATCCTTATTAAAAGTTATTCATTACATGATTTTGTTAAAACAGTTGATTTTTTATCTTCCTCATCTGTTAAATCCAATATATTATCATAAGCCTCTTGCATAATGTTATTTACCCCACACTTCTATTCCCTCCAGTTTTTACTGCATTTGCATGATTTTCATTTTTGATTGTAAAGCCTCTTCATACTTAAATTCTTGGTTATTAACATTAAATAATTTGTTTGTCTTACTTCTCTCATTAGTTTCAAATTTAGATTTTATAGATTTGTTCTTATTAATCTGATTCGCTTTTAGATAATGTTGTTTTCAATTTTAAACTTTTATTAATTGGTTTCACTTTTTAGATAACATAATTTTCAATATAAAACTTTTCAAAGCCTTCAACAACATTCACTTTCTCTTGTGATATTTTGGGTGACATATAGTCCAAATCACCTGAGGTGTTTTCTTTGTTAACTGGATTATCTTCATCCATCAGTTGTTTATTTATACTGCTGTTTTCTTGACTCACATTTTTCCCTTTATTTTGCACTTGATTTGATACATTCTCTGCCATTTTTGTTATCACAACGATGTCAGTTAAACCCTATTGCTGTTAGAAAACTAAAAGTTTTCTTCATTTTGATAATAACACTTAAAGGTAATGAGTTTACCCACAGTTTAGCTTCAAAATATTACAGTGAAGCTTTGTTATTCTTTTTTAATTCCACCTAATATAGGGGACCTGAAACTAACATTGTATTATTAGTTTTTATGCTGGGTTTGGGAAAAGATAATGGGGATTTAGATATAAAGGTTATAGAGTTGACAAAGATTATGTTGTGGAAATGGGATGGAACAGAATATGGGAAAATTTAGAGTGGGGAATGGAAAATAAAGTGGCTAACAGGTTTATCTGGGCATAATTGCTGAGATATTTTTGACTTCGTTTAAGGAGAAGCCACAATACATCACATCACATCAAATACTTTATACATAGAAGTTATGCTATTGTTGACATAACTATACTCTTTGATATATATATATAGTATATAAATGCCTTTTTATAATATATATATATATATATGCTTTATTAAATAATTTAGAAGTTAATATATATCATTTTAGCATGTAACAATAATATATACTTCATTAGAGCCAGAAGCAAATTTGGTGTTGTGTTGTATATAGGGTGCCCCTTAGATGAAATGTTGAGGTACTGCTTTGGGCAACAAATTATAATAAGTACTAAATTGGACATTATATTAATTATATATATATATAATATTTATTTGAATTTTTTTTCCTGGCTTTTTTCAATAGACTATTGTAAGCAAGTCTTTTTCAATAATTTTAAAAAGCACATTTTTAAGGCTTGCCTCAGGGGTTAAAATACGTCAATTAAGCTCTGGTTATATAAATTAATAAACTGTGATATTTTATAACTATGGGTTTACATTTATCATGATATTTTATTTTTTAAATACATTCATTTAAAGATGTTCAGTAAAATTTTAAATAATAAATTGGAAAATCATAAAACCAATCAATATGTTCCTCAACTTCCTGGATGATACTATAGAATCTTCTAGTAAATAAACAATACAAGACTTTCTAAAAGGATGTTTTACAATGAACTTGAGCATGATTTTCTTGGAAGAGGTAAACCTCATTTACTTTATAAGGATTATCTCAAAAACAGTCTAAGGAAGTGAAATGTCAATTATTTCCATTGTGAAGATAAGGCAGAGAATAGAATACATTGGAGGGTTACATTTAGACATAATATTGAAGTATTTTAGAAAGAAAACTTTTCTGCTGAATAAATTAAAAGACAGCATTGAAAAATATCAAGTAAATATAAAAAGGAATCAACATATTCTATATGCAGACATAAGATTGATTTTTATAATATTGCAAAACTTATTTTTTTAGAGCAGTTTTTTCCTTAAAGTTAGAATGGGTCATGTTGATTTACAAGTGACTTTTATATTACATACTTTAATTTTAAGTAATAGAAGCCTCAATACATCTTTACACATAGCATTATAAACTATTGTGACACCAATGTTCTAATTAATTGTAAAGACTTTACCTGAAGTGAAAATTAAAAAGTATATATTACTGATAAAATTTGAATTAAATTACTGAATGCTGTAAAAGAATTTTGAATGATTAGTTGATTTTTTTATCAATTACCAGTTATGAGATTATTATGAGAATGTTGGACAGATGCATTTGTAATAGATTGAAAATTTGTTATATTAATCAAAGTTTGCACTTTTAAAGGTTTGGTATGATGAGGATAATTAACAAGAGATATATAGAAAGTGGAAGATATATTAATGTTTATTTTATTCATCTTGTAAAAGCATTTGTTCAATTGTTAAATCATTTTTAATATCTTTTAAGAAAAGGGGCATACAGTGAAATCTACTGCAGTGAAGATCTTTAAAACAAATATTTAGCCAAACAAATTCTTTTTATCACTAATTATGATATATACAATACATGCAAAATCAAACAATGAAAAGTTTGCCACATAAAATTTAGTTTGCTTCATCATCATCAACAACCATTATCAATACACTGCAGGATGAAGGTCTCTCCAAGTTCAATCCATCTTCTCCGATCATTAGCTTCTCTTCTCCACATCATTCCTGCACACTTTCTTATTTCATTCATTCATCTCACATGTAGTTTTTTCTGGGTCTTTTATAATCTCTTGGAATCCAGTTTAAGATTTCAATTGTCCATCTATATCATCTCTTTTGGAAATATGTCCAGCCCAACTCCACTTCAGTCTTTTAATTTTTTCAATGAGGTCAGTAACATCTGTTTGTTTTCTTACCCATATATTGCATTTTTGATCTCTTCTTGTTACTACCAATATGCATTTCTCCATACTTCATTGAGTGTTCTAAAGTCTCTGTATTGCTCTTCTATTAAGTGTCCAAGTCTCAGATCCATAATTAAGAACTGGTAAAACACATTTATTAAAAACATTGCTTTTCAAAGACATAGGCATATTTTCTTTTAGTATCAAGTTATTTCTACCAAAAGCATTCTAACCAAGTTTAATTCTAAGATTAATTTCATCTATTATGTTTCCATCTGTATTAATAATCTGACCAAGGTATTTGTAACTTTAACTTCTTCTAACTCATCATAATCAATCTTTATTTTCATATTTTGAGAAAATCCATTAAACATTACTTTAGTCTTTTTAACATTTATCTTTAGTTTTATTTTCATACTTTCATCTGATAACTCCTTCAACATTTCCTGCAGCTCTAAAGCATTATTTTCAAAAACAACTACATCATCTGCAAAATTTAAATGACTTAAATAATCTCCATTTACTTTCACTTCTTTAGCTTCCCATTTTAATCCACAAAATACTTCTTGCAGCATTGCTGTAAAACGTTTTGAAGATATGGAGTCACCCTGTCTTACACCCTTCTCAATGTTGACTTTCCTAGTATTATTATGTAATCTAATTGTTGCTGTTGCATTTTTATAAAGATTCTTTAAAATATAACAATATCCTGGATTTATACCTTGATGATCCAATGCTTTAATCACTGAAAAAATATTTTTAGAATCAAATGCCTTTTCATAATCTACAAATCCAAAGCATAATGGCAACTCATATTCATGATCTACTGTACTAAAACCACTTTTAAGTCCAGCTTGTTCTCTTAATTGGTGGAAATCCAATGTTCTCTGTAGATGAGTTGTAATTATCTTGGTAAAATTTTTATATAAAACTGATAAAAGGCTGATAGGTCTGTAATTTCTAATATCTTCTTTATCACCTTTTTTAAATATTAATATTAATACTGTATTTTTCCAGTCATCTGGTACATCTTTATCATTGAGACATTTGGTATATAACTTTTCTAAAATGTTTTCTACATTTTTTGCTTACCTCTTTCTATATCTTAAATAAAAATTACTGTACTATATTTTTTTCTCTCTACAAATATTTTCCTGGATGTGTGTATTGTAATAACTTTAATTATGGTGTTATAAAAGTATAATTTGAAAACTGATTAAAGATTGACATTTAAAAAAATCAAAGTGCAAATCATTGTAAAATGTTATCAACTAAAACATAGTTATTAACTTAATTCATTTATCTTAATGTATGTATTTTTACTAATAAAAATATTCTACCTATTCACTTTTTCTTCTAGTTATGTAGACTGTAATTAATTTTAGCTATATGCCATAAAAGTAAAATTTGTATGTTGATTAATATTTGTTTTTGTAAAAATTCAGAATAAAATTCCAGTAAGACTGTAGAAAAATAAGCACTAAGCATAAAATCACTAAATCAATGAACACCATTAACTAAAAAAAAAAAAAAAAAGACAAGTTACAAACATTTTTGAATGAAATAGCAGTTATATAAGACTTTCCATAGTACTTTAGCTTTAAGATATTAGATGGTATTATATTTTATAAATTTATTTCCATTTCGTTTTTCTTTCTGTAATTTGTTCACCTTGATTAATGTTTATTTTTAAAAAAACATTCCATACATATACAAATATTAATTTTAATTATGGGCTAGAAAAAAAGAGTTTAAAAAATGTGACAGTATTAAAGTGAGAAAAAAAAATCTGAAAAGGAAAGCTATAAAACAATTATGGATTTGGTATAATTAAATTAACATTCTATAGCATTTAAAAAAATAATGAATTAAAAAGCAAATGAATAACAAAAACAATTTCAATGTCAGCAGCTTATGTTATACATTATGGTTCTAATGGAAGGTTTTGCCAATGTGGATCAATCAAAATCAAATAAAAAACAATAGCATTAAGACGCAAACATTTGTGAATATTGCAATTAATTGACTAAATTATTTTTCACTGTCTTTTAATACAAGTTCTGTTCATGTTACTAGCAACAGAAAATCCATCAGATTCAGGGGGAAACTATTGCATAACATTATAAAACATGGTAATGCCATAAATAGAATAGCTGCAGAATGTTATCTCACAAGGCAATTGAATTTTTGAAATCAATGATCTGTGAATTTTTATTAGCATATATAAGTCTATGTTTGTAAAAGATGAATTTTAATTCTCTTTAAAATATAATACACAATATATAACAATTAATTTTATTTTTTATATATATATATTTGATTTTTCTTGCTTGAAGAGTTGTTTTGGATGACATTTTTAGTCTTGGTCATAGGCCTGGAATGGAGTTCCCCTAAATACATGTATTTTAGTGTAAATTATAATGAACCTATAATATAATAAATGGCATTTTGGAACCAATTAATTTGTTTTAGCAGACTTTATTATAGATGAAAATGAAATTTAAATGAAATGGTAAATGAGTTGTTTTGCTAAGAAGAACATTAAAATATGAAGATTACTGTATTAGATTTGTTGATGAAATGGTTTCAAATAGTTTAGTCTGAAAATTTTAATAAAACGTTTAGAGCATTCATTCTTAATGTGATGGTATCTAATAGATCAGTGGTTTTCAACCCTTGGTCTGCAGATAGGTGCCAGGTCTTAGAAGTTTTCTGCAGGTCTGTAGTAGACTGGCAGGAAAGTTTATAATAACAAAATAATAAGAGTTTATTTTTATTTATTCTTTCATCTCATTTTTACCCAATTAAAAAAAAAGAAACAGAAGGAAAACAAAATCTAATCAATCATACATAAATTAATTTGTTTTTCTAGTTATCACAGATGTTTAGGGGGGAGGGGTGGTTGAATTAATTTTTTTATTATTTTTCTAAAAACATTCAAAATTTTTAAAAAAAGTTTTTTATTATACAAACTCCATATATATATATAACTTCATCTTGTATATTTAACATTAAATAAAGATATTACATTTATCATAATCATTGTGATGTAATTACACTAGCTGTGATATTTCCCAACATTCGGGTGAATAACATTTTATTATTGCATGTTTTAACAATGAAATAATAAACATTGCAATGCAGGCACATTAATGAGAATGATTGTTATTGTACTGTTTTCTATAGCAGTATAACTGTGCAACTCGAGAAAGAGTGTTCAGCATGTACACAGTAACTAGTGTGTTGTTTCGGTCAGTTGTAACAATTATGCTCATCTAAGGTTAAACAGTTTACATCTTTAAGAAAATTTATCTATAGACTTCTGCTGGTCCATGAAACCTTATCCTTATTTTTGCTGGTCTGGAGGTGTGAAAAGGTTGAAGACCACTGTACTAGATGATATTATAGTCACAATTGAAAAAAATACATTATTATTAGATATATCATAGATTTATTGTAAAATCAAGTTTAAAATGATAGCTGCATTAAAAAAAGTTTTGCTCCATTTGTATTCTTAAAAAATTGATATTTTTTTAAATAAATCTTTTATAATATGTTGAATTTTATTAGCTCTTAAATAATAAAATTGCTAATTTGGACTTTCAAGATTGTCCTATTATTGAGACATAGAATTCTTTTAAAAATTATTGTTGTTAGTGCAATATATCTATTCTTGACTTCACTAATAAAGAAGTCTGATTAGTTTTTGATAATGATGTGATTAAAAGAAATCAATTCCTGCATGGTAAAATAACAATTTGAATGATGGCATTTTATAAGCACTATAGTTATTAAGGTATAAATTCAACAACTGACAGAAGAATTTTAAAATGATTGGTAGATTAAATGTAATCAATACATTTGAAAATGTATTCATAATCATATTGAATTTATAGTTGGCACCATTTTAAATAATTATAATGTTGAAACAGATAGAGGGAATATTTTCATCATCTTTTGAATAATTGACACACTGGTTTTTAATGATATATTCATACTATTTACTTAGAATTGATCAAAGATAATCAGTTTAATAAAATTTAAAAGCTGTTTATAATCTTAAAAAATGAAAAGACTAATAAAAAGTCTGGAAAAGTATTAAAAGATTGTGGTTGATATCTCAATCTGCCATTTCTGATACTTAATTATCACATGATCTCTCAAGAAACTATCATCATTTATATAGAAAATAACTAATCTTTTATACCAAAACAGACATTATTTGTTAATTTTTTCTATCTTTTACTGTAACCATTCAATAATTTGCATTAAAAGTTTCTGTAATGAAACTCACCCTGATGTTCAATTTACATGATTTTTTCAGTAAGTCTCCATTTGATATGAGATATAATTTTGCTAGATTTATGTAGTATTAGCATTGTGTTTGTATTTTTAAGAGTATGCATATATAATAGCTATTTCAGAATTATTTAGGTTAGTAATGTTATGAAACCTTAGAGAGCGTCTTAATTTCTAGCTTGTTATTATAAATATACTTAGCCTTTAGGTATCTAAAATCACATATAAAACCAAAATGTATTCATTTTTTTAAAAATGTATGATTATCTTATAATCGGAGTCATTACACACACACACACACACATATATATATACGCAACAATGTTTCCATACCCTGTCATTCTAAATATTACAGTAAAATGATTTTCATACGGAGTTTAAATATAAAATTTTAACATTATATATTGTACCAGGTATACTTTCGATCATATTTATGGTCATTCGGCAGTTTTCACATCACATTCATGGTCACCATGAACATGACATGAAAATGTCAAAAATATACTTTGTATAATAAATATTGTTAAAATTTTATATTTAAACACCGTACGAGTATTATTTTACATTAATACATATATATATATATATATGTGTGTGTTGTAAGTGTAGCAGTTTTAATTAGCAGGTCATATATAACTAATTCTATAGTCCAAAAACTAATATATTTCAGTATTTTTTTATTTCTTTTTATTTTTAAGTACATTGATTTTTTTCCTTCAGTTGGCTTAAGATCATAGCTCTTTTGTAATAGATCAGCCCATATTTAAAAGGTATGATCTATAAATGTACTTGCTTTTAAAGTAATCTAAGTAAGATTTTTTATTGTAGTTAGGCAAAATAAAAAATATATTACTGCATTTACTTTTTTTATTATAAAATATAAGATTTAAACTAAAATATTTTTTTAAAATTAAAATTAT
Source organism: Epiperipatus broadwayi (assembly GCA_028023455.1). Lineage (NCBI taxonomy): Eukaryota > Metazoa > Onychophora > Udeonychophora > Euonychophora > Peripatidae > Epiperipatus > Epiperipatus broadwayi. The sequence goes on from JAQFVV010006769.1 coordinate 35,861, forward strand.
TTTTTTAAATGTATATAATATATATTCACATACAAATTATGGCATATTTAAATGTCAAATTGATAGCAAAAAATTGTATAAAAAAGTTTTAAAAAATTATTTTTGAAAAGCTTTCTTGAGGTCATTTGATTAATAGATTTAAGAATCTCTAGTAGAGGTCAATGAAGTTTTATTGATTTTGTTAGAGAGACTAATATTCTTTTAACCTTCAGAAGTTTTTAGTATTGAAAAATCTTGCCTTTTCTCATTATATTGTTACTCTGAAGATTTTAGTAATTATTGGGTAATAAGTTTATATATTTATTGCTTTTAGAAAAATAACGTTCATATGTTGAAAAATTCAATAAGTAAATTCTTAAACACTTTAAAAATTAATATAATCTGACAGATTTATATATATATTAGTGTTTAGATACATATTTGGAAATTAAGGCTTATTTGTTTTTTAATTAGAATGCAACATTTTTTTTCTTTTCTATATCTATGGCAAAAGGCAAAGTATCTTGATACTGCAAGACAAAGATATTTCAAAAAGGAAAAGTCATTATTAGGTTTACTTGACTATCAATTGAATGATGATGGATTTTATTGTGTTCACTTATAAGTTAACCTGTAGGCAAGATGATCTAATCACTCACTTACTGGTCAGCAATTGGATGTTTTTTTATCTGACTGTAAACTAACTACTAGAAATTATTCTAGGCATACTCATTGTATAAGATGAAAAGTAAAAACAGTTTTTTAACATTCCATTGTAGAACAAAACCTTTTCAATATATCTATACAAAAGAACAATGGAAGGAAAAAATGTTTGTTTTTTGTTTTGTATCCTCTATTACTAATTAGTTACTGATTTATTAATCAGTAGTTTGTTTAGTTGTTATAACCCACATTTTAATTTCATGAGTAATTTTAAAGTTATATTATATGCTCAATACAATGTTGGAAATACTTCTGTAGAATAAAGACAAAATTTAATTTTTGCAGACTGAATTAATATGATTACCATAACTTCATTCAATAGTCATAAGTGTAGTATTTTTTTTCCTACTTTTCTTTGTATGACTCAATTAATAATAGCAACATCTATGTTATCCTGGTGCATTATTACTTCAATAAAAGCAGGATAAAAGGGCAACAGATACAATAATATTTATGGAATACTACAAGAAATCAGACATCCTACAAGTCATATTAGATTAAGAGAGACTGCCATGAAAAACAGTAAACTGAGCTTTCTACTTAGTGTGAATACTAGTTAGCAATGTTACCACTATTTGTAATCTTTAATAATGTGGTATAACAATGCTGAGTAATGTAAAATTTTTGTATATTTATTTAAAAAAGATATTTAAAATACAGTTTAGTGGAGTGGTATGTCTGTAGATTTAGGATATGAATAATTGCTAATAAGAACCAACATCAGTTTCAAATCATTTTCATAAAATTATGATGCCTTTTTACTTTATTATTGGATTTTTTGTGATATAGAAAACTAAATTTATATACTTTTTATTGCTGTTGTTAACTAATCCAATTAGCAAAAAGCATGATGACAAAACAATAGGTAAGTACTTGGAACCATTTGTAACTGATTGCCATTTTTCTCCACTTACTGATTTTATTGTATATCAATCATGAATGAATGTTTTTTTTCTGCCATGCCATTTAATTTATATAGTACATTTCCAAAAATATATGCATATTCATTTTTAGAAAATCACATTTTATTAAAATAGTGCATTGACAATTTACATATAAATCACTAATTTCTGTGAATATGTTAAGTTTGAAATAGTCTTAGTATTATAATTTTATTTAAATAATCTTAATGTACCATATAAGTGTATAATTTTTATCTAATTGTTAGTGAAAATCTATCAAGCTGATTTGAAAATGATTATTTAGTTTGGAAAATATTCTAAAGTTCACAACTATATTTTCTTGTTTTGTTTTATACTAGCATGTTTCTCATGCTAAAAAAAAAAAAACAACTTTGTTTTCATATGTTATACTTTTTTTATAATTTTTGTCTCTATAATTCTGACCAGTTAATAACTATGTGTCATTGTAACTCTTTAAGTAAATCTTTATAGATAGCATAATATATTTATATCTGTTTAATAGGAATAATTCCTTTTTCAATTTCACCCATGATAAGAATATTAAACATCATACTATTCAATATGAGAAGTTAGCATTTCACTTTCTTATTTTATTTAATTATCTCTTGGTATTTTTGTGTGTGTGTGTGTGTGTGTGTCTTACATGTATTAATAATCCTAACTATATAGTAATTATAATGTACATAGTTCTTTTCATCACAAGTAAAAATCTATATATATAACATGTCAAGAAAATTACTAAAAATATCTGTAGAAATAAACTTCAAATAGTATAGTTTAAATTGGTCCATAAAATTTTAAATATGTCTTGAGAATGAGATTATAAAAAAGAATTATTGAATTTTATTCTAAGTGAATTTATGTGGTGGATACAAAAGAAAGTTTCATTATCTTAATAAAATTTTAAATTTGGTCATTCATTATTAATGTCAAGCTTCCAAACAGTTTTATGAACTGAAGCAATGAGAGTTTGTTATGTTTGATTCTAACTGGAAAGTTAAATATAATCTAAAGTAATATTTTAAATCTCTAAAATATAAAATTTAATAAAGCTTTCTAAATGAAATGAGACTCATTCTTAGAATATTTTTATTTTAAATTTCATTTATTTTGCCCAAATCAAGGTTTAATGCATATACATTCAATAAGTTACATTTTAATCTTATTAAAAGAAATATGTTTCAAATGTCTAAATTGCTTGTTATAAATCACTTAAGTAGTTATAACTATCTTTAAAATGAACAAGAGATAGGTATGTTTAATATAAGGAGTCAAATAAAACATAACAGCTGATGGAATCTATATCTATTTTAAATCTGAGGATGAGGATATTTGAATAGTAGCATTTTAAAGATATTAAGTAAATTAACAATTAAACAAAATTAATTGAAAATATATTAACTTTTTGTCCAGAGATAGCTTGAATACTAGATCATATGGTTACAGCATATAGTTTAGTATTCTGATATTGCTTTCCACTCTCTTAACATCTTTTCTATATATAAATTTTAGAATTGCATCATAAATATTTAATATTTAATTAAGATGTAATATCTAAGTTAATAAAATAAATATAATTTGAGTATAATAAGCTGAAGCTTAGCTAATATGATAAAAAAAATTAATATTTTTTTGAACAATTTTAATTTTTAACAAAATCAATATTGCAGGAGTGAATGTTTTAATGTTATTTTTAAATTGTAAATGTTTTAACAACAAACTAAAATCTTATAAGAACTTTGTTGTGTCCAAAATTCCTGTTATTGGTACTTTCTTATCTAAAAGAAAATTGTTGATTTTTTTTTTCTCATATTTCATGAATCTATTTCAAAAATATCTCTTATGACAAGATTGTATGTATATTTTTCACAAAATGTATTTTAAACAAGGAAAATTCATATATAAATAAGAAATATTATAAACATGTTATTCTATTATTATTTATGCAATCTCAAAGTCAGCTAGTTTTATTAAGAATATGTTGGGTAACATTGAGGAAGTATAATTTGAAATGCTTGTTAAATAGTGTTCTTGGAACTCCAGGTTTTTTTATTATGCACACATCTGGTTTTATATAATTCATTCAGCATTTTTCTTTTGGAATTTTATTCTCTTTTTACTATCTTGATTTTATTCTAGAAAAACTTTTCTCTCTTCTTTCTTTTTCTTTTTTGTTCTAATTTCAATACATTTTCGGTGTAATAACCAGTTACCTGCATTAAAAATAATTAGAGATGTTGGAATCATGCTCCTCAGATTTAGTTTAGGATTGTTTAATTAATGAGGGAAATATTTAATTTTTCCATGCATATTGCTTTATATAATAGTTATAGGTTTCATTTAAGTAAATGTTTTACTTTTATTCTCACATAATAGTAGAAACATTCTAGATCATTTTCTTTAAATAATTGTCAAACTTGTTTTTTTATAAAAATATGCATTATAAGTTATAAATAATTGTTGAAGGGAGAGAAAACTATAAAAGAATGTAAACATGTTTATTTTTAATTAGTAGTTTTAATTTAAACTATGAAAATGTACTAAGAGAAAAAAAAATTTTTATAAATTATTTAATTAAATATTAATTAAACCTTAAAAGAAAGCTAAAGTTTTATTTTCAATAGTATTTTTAAAATGAAAAAAAAAAATAAGATTTTTATACTTTTGGTAAATTTTATTTTTAATTAGTCAGAGTCATTTTTTTTCCTTTATATCTCTTCAATGCAAAAAAATCAAATCAGTTTAATTAACTGATTATCTTGTTTTCCTTTTACAAGAAATTTTTTTTAATTAAAAACAAATGCCAAGAATTTTATGATGATAATTTAAATTGTGTTGTTTTTCAATGTCTATGATTAAGGAGGGAAATAGCTGAACAATTGTATTTATTAAAATTTATTTAATTGGTTGTTATAAAAAGTATCATGTTGGAGACAGATTGTGATTGATTTGTAGGCAAGATTGTTCTAGAAAAAAATAATGGGGATGTGAATAAGTCAGAACACCCAGGTGGATGATAAAAATAAATATTCTTAACTTAGCTGTTGAAGTGAGAACAATCAAGTCTTAACTTAGCTGTTAAAGCAGAAAAGAAGCAGGAATGTTAACCAAGTTATTGCATAGAATAGCAAAAGTTTTAATCAAGCTTTTAGCATACTATAAGTTTAGTCATAAAAATGATTTCTACAATGAAAACTATATGCTATATTCAACTAAAATGTAGACATTATCTTTCTCCATATAAACTGCCTTCACTGGAATAAAAATATAGAGAATTTACCATTTAAAGTAATCTGAAACCTTATCTCCAATCAAGAGCATGAGTCTCTGCCTGTGTTAATTTCACCTGGGAAATTTATTAAAAGACAATGGATAAAATTTTGCTGTTGTTAACTTGAAAATGAAATACTACACACTATAAAAAGAATAAATTAGTCATGTTTATGTGTAGAATCCTTCAAGAATAAAATACAACTGGAAAAACTGGAAATTATAATTGGGATGAAGGACTCCACAGAAAAAAAATAAAACCATGATTAAAAATATTTTGTTGTGTGTACACACTGTATTTTTTTAATAGTAAAAAAAAATATTTTTTATATAAAAGTAATATGTTTGTGTAAAAATTAATTATTTTAAAGATTTTTATTAAGTAAATGTTTTCAAATTATGAAATATTTTTTTTGATCCATTTTTTTTTTTTTAGTGAAACATTATTTTTTCTTCCTAAACACTTAACAAAAAATTAATTAAAATAAAATCCTTGTTTCTACTTCACCTTCAAATAGTAAGTTACAAATTGCACATTATGCAATCAAATGAAGCTCAATATTAAGGGAATTATAAGATTGAGTAGTAATTTATGCACATTTATTTAATATCTTCTTATAGTCTATGTAAATCAAAGGATGTTATCTTTGATTTTGAAAATGTTTTTCCAACTCTTAGTTATTTTAAAGAAATAACTTAATGAATTAAAAGTTAATTTGTGAATAGAAATCAATTGATTGATTGATTATAATTTTTATGAAATATATTTTTCTTATGAAATGAATGTTTAAAATTTCATACTATCATGTCTTTTTTTTGTTTATTGTTAATCAATTAGTTATTAATTAATTGTTTTAAAAATATTTTTTAGTCTTAACTTCTTTATTCTATCCAATTCCTGTTTCATGAATTGCAGTATGTGTGACTGTATTTTATGTCAGCTTAATGTTCTAGGATTTTTTAATGAGTCCAATAAAACTATTTACTTACAATAGGATAAACCTATGAATTATTTAAAGTGATTTTTAATAAGCTGCTTTATTTATTTATTTATCTCTTGCTCACAGTAATAGTTTATAGAGTTCTGCTTCCTGAGCTAGATTTGTGCATAACAATTATGTGGAGTAGGAGTTTATGTTTAGTGTAATGAACATCCAAATGGTAATGATTCAGGTTGGCACAAAAGGATCTCATGCACTGCATTTTATTTTATTTATTATTTCTTTAGAAAATTAGTTTATAATTGGCCAATACATTAATGCATACTTAGTGGCCAGAGCATTGATGATGGTCAGGATGATTTTAATATTTCAACATTATTTGACTTAATGTTGTATTTTGATGGAATAGCACCTAAATATGTACAACCAGATGATTATTGTTTGTATTTCTATCCTAGGTTTGGCAATTAGCATAATCTATAGCAGACCACTTTCAAACAAAGTCACAGGATTGACTGTTGATTTATTTTTATTGTTGATCATTCATGATGATGAATGATTATTACTTTTGCTTAATTCTGGTGAACTTATATTTAATTCTGTGCTGATCTCTCATGCTTGTTCCTTTTATATTTAATTTTATATTTTGTTTATAGTGATGATTATGGTTTTCCATCTTGCAATTCAGCTCTAATGTGATGTCCTGTTACAAATGGCCATCCAATTGTGAGACCTTATAACCTGATTCTCTCTTATTAACTCCTATTTTTCATACAGTTACAATTGTTGCCCAAATTGTTGAACTACTATTTCAATATCCTTACAATATATATATATTGTAACCCATTGGGTTACATGGCACACAGCAACATAGGTGTGTGTACACACCCATATATATATATATATATATATATATATGGAAACACCCATATATATATATATATATATATATAATGGAAAAGAAGAAATAAACACATTGATAAATTTTTGTAGATATTTTTCTACATTTTCCTAGAATAAGTAAAAGATTAAATAATTCTGAATTTAAAGTTAATTTTTGTTATAAATAAACATTTAAAAAGGTCTCTTAAATAAATTAACATTGTATTCTGATTTTGAATTTAAAACAAGCATGATTTATTTTTGAAATAATGCTTGTATATATTTCTTTTATCTATTTTTAGAAATTTTTGTAGATTATAAGAATTCCAAAGGATTAATGTTAATTGAAATCAACTTTTGCCAATCATACTTTTGACAAAACTTCAAACTTGTTTTCAAAATAATTAGAAAGATAAAAACAGTTTTTAAGTTAGTGTTTTTGTCACCTCAGCAATCTAGCTATAAAAGGCTAGATGAAAAGAGATTAGAACAATCTGATTTTTAATTTTTGAGAAGCAGCTGGCTAATAGATTGCTGTAGTTGGCACTAAATAGCTGTCCAGAAAGGGTTGGTTAGCAGAGAGGGTTTCCAGAGCTGTTCAGTAGCTCCAATGAAGATGTAGCTGAAGTCAAGACAGAAGGAGGCAGCTGCTGCTGATTCACTATACTGAAGTTTGGAACTTAGAAGATCCACTTCTCTGTCTCTAAAGCAACCTCATCAAATCTTAGACAGTAGGAAACTGATTCAATGCCAACATACATGATTATGCCTTTCCTAATGCTGATAATTGCCTGGACTATACCTGTCCTTATGATGATACTTATCCATCAGCTTGTCAATAAATTGATAGACATATGCTGCTGTGTATTCATGCAAGAAACTACAGACAAATGTCTTGTGCTACATATATATAACATGAGTTGTTTTAAATAATTCATTTTTTGAAATGACATTCTCCATGTTTGATATATAATGATTTTGTTTAAAATCATTTATTGATAATACAAAAAGACATTTTGAAATTAACTTGGGATGATTATAGCTATATACAGAAAGAATGATCTAAAAATTATATTTTAAAAGAAAAAACAGATTTCAAAAATCTTTTAGTCTAAACAAAAGAAAAGAAAAACATTTTAAATTTAAAATCCCAATGATAATTAATCTAAAGATAGAATTTGATAACTAATTTTAAATTATATCTATATTTTGTCTATACACACATATATGTGTGAATTTTATATACTTTCAATATTGAATTAATTAGGAAAAATACTATTACTGTGACAAATTAAAATACAGTTTATAAACGCCAATGTGCACATACATTTCTATGTGCACAACATATATATTAAATCGCAGGGAAATTTCTTAAAAAATATTAAATTTAGTTATTTACTGTGAATCTGCTAATAAACATTAGTGAGTCTACAATGAACATTAGTGAGTCTACAGACTCTGGCACCCTCATAAATAAATTAAAACTAACTCCAAGCAATTTAAGCAGCAAGAAATTATTAGGTCAGTTAATCAGGAAATATAACTGTTCTTGAGATATCTAAACTCATACATGAATGGAAGAGTCTTCTTGTTTATAGTTTGATTAACTAGCACTTTATAGTACACAATAGAAAGCCTAAATGTAAAATGTTACACTATATATTTTTTGATTGAACTGTTCTACCCATTTCATGATATCATCTTTCTTTTTAGTAATAATTATTTTTTCCTATTTCAGATATAAGTTTCCTATCAATACCACAATGTTGTTTTACACTCTTGACACTTTTATTTTCTTCCACATCTTTCCTGGCTATTTCATGATTATACTTTCTTATATCATTATCAAATCTTTTTCACATCGTGGTACAAAATTTAAGATATTCAATCCTTCTTAAAGCATTATTTATATATTTCATATTTCTCTTTTTCTTCAAAAATTGTCTTATCTCAGTAAAAATTTTACTGGTCAATTGCTGTATTTTTTTTGTATCAGCTATCTTTATTGCAGTTTTAAAAAGTGTATCAGTTGTTTCCCTATTGATTTCATTCAAATCTGAATCACATTCAAAATCTGTTAATATTTGAAAACAATTTATATGTTACAATTTAAATTCATTGAAATGTTTCTGAAGATTAGGAATATCAATTGTGAATGTATTTTTTAAAAATAATTTTTGTCTCTCTACTTTTGATTAGTGATATCTAACATATCACTAATCAATGATCATTTCCTGTGTTGAATTTATTAATAATATTACAATCTTGAAATACACATTTTCTTTTAGTCAAAGTATAATCCAATTTTTCTGTACCTTCATTTGGATCTGAGAAGTCCATTTTCATTTAGCATTTTTCTCAAAAAAAGAATTTACCTAGAGCACTTTTAATTTTCTACCAAATTTTTGAATTAATTTTTTCCATGACAATTTTAAAATGTTTGATCTGATCAAAAGCCTTTTATACATCCATATAAAAATCCTTACTTCTTTATCACAATGAGAACTTGTTGGGAAATAAACCTGAATTATCTGCATTTGGTATTTATCATTAAATTGAATAACTAATCTTGCCACTCTGTCTGATACATCATCAATCTTTATGGTGTTCTTTTTCCGCTTTTTATTTATAGTAATTCCTATTCTTTTTGAACTTTGTGTCTTTGTGTATTCACTTTTTTAATCTATTGTTTCTTCATCTTTTCTTCTAACTTCACAAAGTTTAAAAATATCCAATTTAATATTAGACAGCTCTTCCAATTCATGAAATTATCCTTTACTTGAAAGTGACTTGCAATTGTAAGTACCTAAATAAGAAGCAGTCATCAAATGGCAATCTGGATCTGCAATAAAGAGATTCTTAGCATCCTTAGCCTTTGTCTATCAACTGCTTCCTTGACTGCAAGTCTTTACAGCCTTCTGGAGATAAGGACCCTGATTTAATCTTGTTTGTAAGTATCTTGTAGAAAAAATGTTTATTCACACATACTTTTATTCTGCCTTCAAAAAACCCCATGATATTTCAGTTAAGACCTACCAGGTAACTGAAAAGAAAGATTGCGATGTTCTTTGATCTTCAATTCCAAGATCAAAAGCAAATAAAGTCATTGTTCTGGAAAAATGAATCTTGCAGAGCAACCCATCCATGTTTGTATATTGCATAAATATTCATATAATAATAATAGCTACAACAATAAAAATGTATGGAATGAATATTAGGAATTTCACCAGCTCAGTCCTTTAAGGCTTCAAAGAGAAATTTAAAATATCTCCTTTCATTTAATATCAAACTCCTTTCTGCAGTCTTCAATTAATATACAAATTTATTATTTCCTAATATTTTAGTATTAAGCATATAATTTAAAATAAAAGTTTTGAAGCAAATCGTGTATTTACAAAAAAATATGATATATACAAAATTTTCTACTAATTTTTTATCTATTTTTAAAAATTAAAATCTTTCAAAAATAAAAGCTTATCAGTATTCTAAACATAAGAGAATTTCTTAAAAGTTATTGTGATGACTGAAGCAATCCATGGGTTACAAAATATCAATAATAATTCTATCTTTTCCTGGAATTTTTTTCCTTCATCGATTTAATTGCATGTCATATCTTTATTTAAAATATCTGTCAATTTAGATAATATAGTAATTGTAGGGGGTGCTATGTTTTCTTTTCTTTATTACTATATAAATTCGTTATAGAACCCTTCCAAAAATTTCATTGTCATTCATCTTTTTCAGAATTTTTCTGTTTTTTTTTTTTAGTTGTAAAACAGCTTTCCTTCCAATACCAAGATGTTGTCTTATGCTTTTCAGATTTTTAACACCTATAGCTTTTTTTGATGATTCACAATTACATTTTCTTATATTATTAAATCTTTTTCATATCATTTTATAAGTCTCTAGATGTTACATTCTTTCTATTGATTCATTTTGGAAAGTTTTTCATATTCCTTCTTTTCTTCATACATTGTCTTGTCTCAGTGAAAAATTTACTAGTTATATGCTGTTGTTGTTTTTTGTTGACTAGCTATTTTTCTTATAGTTTTTAGCAGAATATCAATCATTTTCTTATTGACTTTTGACAAGTTTGAATCATCCTCAAAGTCAATATTTTAAAATGATTATTAAGTTCTAATTTTTAAATTTAATGGAATAGGCTAAGAATATTAACTGTTGATAATCTCCTAGAGTTTTTGTTTCTCCAATTTTGCTTTTAATATTTATCTTGTGTCTCATCAATCATCTTTAAATATACATTTTCTAAGGTCAAAATATAATCCAATTCTGCTTTATTTAATTTGGATGCTTTCTTGATCATATTTGTATTTTTTTGTTTTTTATTTTTATAAGTCTGTGTTCTCTATCATTTCCATAACCATAATCAAATTTATCTACAGAATTTTCAGCTTTCATTTATTTTCCAGTTTTAACTTTAAAGTCTCCCATGACAAATTTAAATATTGTTTGTTCTGATCCAAAGTATTTTGTGCAACCACATAAAAATCCTCTACTTCTTCATTACAATGAAAATTTTGAGCCATAAACTTGAAATTATTTACCTTCGGTATCTTCCATTAACTTAATAACTAATTTTTTTATTCTTTCTCATATACCATCAATCTTCACAATGTCATTATTCCACTTTTTATTTACAATAAAAATTTCATTCTACTTGAGTTTCCAATATTTGTATCTATGTCCATATTTCAAGTCAATTCTCTCTTCACTTTTTTTGCAAACTTCACACAGCCCATCAACATCCTATTTAAAATCAGACATTTTTTCTAATTTATATAATTGTCCTTTATTTGAAAGTGATCTGGAACTGCAAGTATTTCAATAAAAGGTTTTCAATAAATGACACATATGGTTTCACATTAAAGGATTTTTTAATACCCTCTACTGTCAGCTCCCAACTGCAACCTTGGCTGATGACTTGATACTCTCCTTAGAATAAGAGTCATAATTTAATTTTGCTTTCCATGACTGTAAATTTTTAAGTTAAAAAAACATTCACACCCATATTCTTCTTGTCTTTAAGGAATCAAGGGTTGATGCAGTTAAGGATTATTAGGCAACTGAAAAAAAGACCATGTTGTTTTTTTTATTTTGATCTCAAGGTCAAAAACAAATAAATTCACCAAATTGGATGATATGTGTTGGTGAGCAGCTAGTTCATGTTAATATCAGCTGCAATAGAATAAATGGAAGAATGGACATTAGAAATTCCTGTCCATTCCTTTTAAAACCTTAAAAAGGAATCAAAGGATATTATTTCAATCAGAAGATGTTGTGTTGTTGTATCACTTCTATACAAAATTTGTCCATGATAATTTCAATTTATTTGCTGAAAACTTTAACTCCCAACCTCGAAAAATTTCTGGGGTTTCCCATATCAAAGTCAAAGTTAACCATGACTAAAGAAATAACAATCTCAATACTAGAAAAAACCCAGAAAATTGTAACCTCACTCTCCAGAGTCACCTTATCACTGCCTGGAAAAACCTCTCTATTGAACATGTTAATTTTTTCCAGGTTGAACTATTTTCTTTAAGTAATCATGCCTACTAAGACCTTTGAAACTGCAATGAACTCATTATGCTTCAGGCTTCTATGGAAAGGTAAAGTTGTTGCCATTATATTCAAAATGCATATGCCTATGGACATGAATGGGTTAGGTCTCCATTTTATATCCACACTTTTTCTTCAAAAAGTGATGGGTGTGATAAGATCCACATATCACAGACACCTGGAACAAGGACCATTTATTCCAATAAATCCAATGGATACCCACCACCATTTTGTAGCAAGTGGCTGACAGAACTATGAAAGCACATCACTAATATGATAGCATTAACAAAACCTATCTTAGTTGCAACGCAAACATATTGGCAAATGTATAAATTAAGACACCCAAACCTCACTGCATCTCAACAATCACTAGGGCTAAATAACAAATCACTGATACACAAATCAAAGAACTAGTACATGGAGTCCAAGTACATAGACTTTCTGATAAAACTAAACCTTTACTCCCTACCCTACAAATCACTTCTTGGTCACAAGAAGAGGTTTTGCCAAGCTCAATATGCAATGTCAGCTGTGCTCAACTGCAGATGAAACTATCACTCATCTTTTGTATTCCTGTCTTAACTTCATCTCAATTAGATCTTACACCTGCCAACAGGTGTCCTTTGATTACAGAGACTCCCTCTGTATCCAAAATGCTATCAAGATGGGAGTTTTTTCCACCATCAGAATCTCCATATTCCTCATCTTTGCACTCTGGCTCACTATGTGTAAGTACATCTTTGGGTGCAAAAATAACAATGTCAGAGACACCTTTGTCAAAATTTTGACAAGTTTTTGTGACAGAGACTAACTCCTGGCATCCAATAGGTTACACATTGAATCCTGGACCAGTATCAACTTGTCCTAAGAAAATTAAATACCCCTCGGCATCACTTGATAGAAAGAGATAATAATGTCTAGCATCGGTAGTTAAGTCAAAACTCAAGCTTGTATATAAGCTTTTGTTCGTGTATCTTTTTAGCTAATAAATTTTATTTTTGGAAAAAAAAACTTTGACTTCTAATGAAACAAATGAACAAGCTGGATTTAAAAGTGGTTTAGTGAATCACATGAAAATATTGAGAGCAGTAGAAAAGTTTAATAAATATGAGTTGCTATTATGATTTTGATCTGCATTTGATTCTATATGCATTTTCACAGCAGTGAACGCTTTGGATCATCAAGTCATAGACCCAGAAAAATATTTATCAAAATGTAACATCAGTGATTAGATTAGACAGTGATAGTAAAAAAGTCAGCATTAAGAAGAATTAATGACAGGGTGTTCAAGCAATCCCCAAAACTTTTTATAGCAGTTTTACAAAAAGTATTTTTCAAATTTAAAATGTGAACTAAAGAAGTAAAAGTGCAAGAGATTTGCAAATAATGCTTTAGAGTTTCAATAAATATTGTAAGAATTATCATATAAAAGTAAGAACATAGGAGTAAATATAAAAGCTAAAAAGATGAAAATAATGTTAAATGAATTTTTTTTTTGGAAGAAAAAAGTAAACATTGATAATCATGAATTAAAAGCACTTAACAACTACAAATATCTTTGTTGAATTCTTAATGCAGATGGAAACCTGATGGATAATATTAATCCTTCAAATGAAGTGCTTATGGAAAAAATAACTGAAAGGTTTTTTTAATTGATATGTTTTACCAGTTCTTATATATGAATCTGAAACTTGGGCACTTAATAGAAGAGCAGAAGAGATTTCAGATCTCTTAGTGAAATACACAGATATTTTTTAAGAGTTACAAGAAGAAATTAAAAGTGAATTATATGGGTAAGAAGTCAGACAGGTATTAGACAGTTATAATATTGCTATGCTAAAAGATATGATAATAGTCTGATAGGTGAAATTTTAAATAGGATCCCAGGAAATTATAAAAAACCTAGAAAGAGACTACATGTGAGATGGATGAAATAAGGAAATTTGCTTATGTCTGTTGGATTAAAGAGAGTGGATAAACCTTGGAGATAATGAAGATACACTTAAAACTTTTATTCCATCTTATATTTTTGTAATACATGAATAAAGACATGAGAAATATAAACGATTCCCAAGAAGATCTCTCTAGTCTAATAAATGATTAATAGTAATTAGTCAAAAATTTAGGAGCAGAAAGTTTGAGTTGTAGATCAAGCTGTAGCACGACTATTTTAAAATTTTTCGATTTATATTAGCCATTAAGTTTAACATTATTTATTTTATGCAAACAATTCTCGTCTAAAGGTGTTAGTTTTATTCTTTTGATTTTGTGTTTGTTCATTTATCAATAATATTGATTTATCTTTAATTGTCAGAACTTTTTCAGTAGTTAAATTAGAAATAATTGTTTGAGCTAAAATAAGAATTTCATAATGAAGTAGTTTTGCAGTTTCAAAATATTCCATTTTAAACTAATAACTAAATCCATAAGTAACGATAATTTTGAATCAATGACTTTGTATTATGAAAAGTTGTCTCTTTTTTGTATGTATGTCTATATATATATAGTATCTAGTATATATACAGTATTTATTTTTTGGGGATGCCCAAATCTGTTATGAAAATAATCATCTCAAAAATATGATAGAAATCAATTTATTATTAGAGTTTTTTTGTTTTATTTATTAGATTATAAAACTAAATACGAGAATTATTATTTATGGATATAAACTTGAGAACATTACGGAAACAGTAAACAGATTTAAATTGAAATATATAGATTATTAAATAATAAATTTTGAATTGCACTCATATTAATACAATTATGGACTGAATTAACCAGTTGATTAAGAATATGAAAAGTAAAATTATTATGTGTAATACTAAAAAAAAAATTATTATCCACATTATTTATTATATGATATTTTTCTCCACTGCGTTCTTTGACCCATGATACATTTGCAAAGGTAATTTTATATTCAATAAAACATCGGCTTTATACTTAGAATGATGCATACACACAAAAAGAAATAAAGGAACCTTTTTTCCAACAAAGTAGAAGTATTTTTAATGATAGTTTCATTTTCAAAAATATATATTCCTATAGAAATGCCTAAATAAAAACAACTAACATTTTAATCATAGGCTGAAAATGTACCATAAGATATTTATTGACAAAATTATAAATTATATTTTATCATTTTTGATGATTTTGTTTAATAATTATCTTTTATGTAAATATATATTTTTATATAAACTATAGTTGATATTTTTAGGATTGTAAACCTTAAAAATTAGCATTAACATATTTTTTCTCAATATCTACAATTTTCTATTTCGATTATTATTATTATGTACTTAATTTTAAATATAATAGTATTAATTGTAGTTTTTAAAAATATAAAATTGTGAGCTTGAGTAGAAAAAGGATCAATGGTATAAACTAAAATATAAAAAATATGACATATTTTAACAATATATTTTATTGACCAAAAGATGTGTTACAAATATTTTACAAGGGTTTTGCCAGGGTTACAAAGGCAATTCAAGTATAATGATTGTTTGTTATTATATAAATTTGATTAACATTGCTGATTACAGTGCAATGATAGGACTACATTGGTAATTGTACATGTTTGTTGTTAATATACTTTTTTTGTATAATATAGTATTGGATATATAAAAAAAAATGTTTATAACCTTTGAATTAAATTTCATTTGCCTTGAGTTTGAAGGGTCTGGTTAGATAGCTTTATGTGTTATTGAACTATTGTAATTAGTGTCTGGAATATAGTTTTTATGTAGCTAATTGTGTTTTGAAACTGATGAAATGTCCAAGAAGGTTGTTAGTATTGCATACTGTGGTTGTGGCAATTTATAGATTGGACCGCTCTCTAATGAATGAGTAGATGGTCACAAAAATGTCTAGGGACTATGTTGTTATACCATTTTAGCTGCCATAATTTACTGATAAACATAGGTATATGCCTCCTGGTGTTGTTGCCTAACAAGAAGGTGCAATAGGTACACCAGAAGGTTAACAGGGTAAATATGGCTGCACACTCTGCAGGAATGTGTAATTCTTGGAAGGACTGATTTTGTGGTGGATGGAAATAGTGGCTGCCTGTATGCATTTAACATTCAGAAGTCATTGAGAAGGTGTTGTTGAGTCTCCTTATCTTTGTGGCATAGTCCACAGAATGGGTCAATATTTTTGTACAGTTGATGATACCACAGGAAAAAAGATGTTGGACGCACATGCAAATTGAGTCCAATTAGAAAGTTAAAAAACTTTAGTTCTAATGTTCATTTTTAAATTGACAGAGAAGGTGATGGTTATTTATTACAAGTATGGGGAGGAGGTAATCATTGGTAGATTCTGGATAAAGTATATTATATATTTGTCAGTAAGTATACTTGGAATTGTGATAGAGTCTGATCTGATTAGTGGTATTTAGAATTGAGCAAAAAAGATATGTGAGGTATGGTGTTGAAGAGATTTATCTGTAGGGGTGACTTTTAGCAGACACTGGAGGTTTTGGAAACAATTGGTAATAGCTACTATTAAGTTTTTGGTTTTTTGTGTGTAGAACATGTGAATTCTGTGCAAGCTGAGACCATTGTATAAGTATTGATGGTTGAGCTGTTTTATCAATATTGTTATGATCTTGCATCCCCAGCACAATTTATTGCACATGGAGTTGATGACAGAAATGAACATGATAATAGATGCATAGTATTAATTTTTGCTAGCAAGAGTATTGATCAAGTGTATCTTGGAGTAAATTTATAGGTATGGCTTAGAAAGTCAGTTGGCAATTTACAATACAGAATCTTGTAACTTGGTTTGTATTGTGAGTCTCAAATCAAGGGAGTTTTTGTAAAATAGCAAGCTTAAAAATGGATTGGGTTTTTCTTTAAAAAATTTAAATATGATTTCTTTGTGAATAGAGTCCATGCAGAAGTTTTTTGGGATTAGAGTGCAGTTTGTAAGCTGCTGGGTAGTTATGAAAAGTTGTTTCTGAGAAGGTAAGAAGACAGTGAGGCTATTCAAGGATTGTATTGCCGGGTGTATGGAATTTGGACTCTGTTAATTTTATTCCGTATTTGTTGTAAAAGTGGATTTATGTAGAATATATAAATTAATGAGGTTGGAGGTGACCCTTGGAATATTGACTGCCTTGAATTAAAGGATGGAAATTTTCTACTATCAAGAGTGATATGCAACTCATGATTCAAAAGATTGTTGATGATTAAGTATAACAGAATAGGCAGGATGGTAGTGTTAATGATCACTTGAATAAGTAGGTTAATTGAGATGGAAATCAAAAGTGGCTTATATGTCAAGCTGGACTGCAATGGGACTAAATTTTTTTAAACCAAGCTTAGAATTGTTATAAATATGAGTGCTGCTTGATTGATGAAGAATCCTTTTTGGAGCACATATTAAGAAGTAAAACCAGTAAATGTCATGGAAACAATTGCATCATGACTAGCACCATACCATTTCCCCCTCCACATCCACCCCTAATGAAAACAAGAGGAAATTTTGATGGCCTAAGAAAAATCATCAATAAAAAATCAAAAACTAATAATACAGACCACATATCACTCATCAGTGAGATGTGATCAGATTGCTGACAACCTTTACAAGTCCATGCACACCACCATCTTGCTGTATCACCCTGATCACTCACCTTGCTCACCATCCAAACCAGAATGAACACCATCCCAACAATGACCTCAACCAATCAAATTTGTCAATTACCCTGAGTAGTAATTGATCAACAGACAATTGCTCTCAATAATACTTTATATTGGTATAATCAAATGCCATTTTAATCTCTTATTTTCATAAAAGTCCCTCTGGCATCATTAACTCTCTTTATATTCCATGAAACTGAACATAATGGGGTGCAATATCTGCAGCCTCAATTCACCATCGAAGCTATACCAATTACAGAAGTGGATTACTATCATTCAACCTTATCCCCATGGATAAATGGAAATAAAAATTTACAGATAATCTTGAAATGACTCCACTGACTACCTTCATAGGCATGGCTTCATTGCTTGCTCCAAAGATACTTTCTCAGCATCAACAGGCACTGGTATTCTCCTCACTTTCCATTGCTCGAATAGTCATTTGAAATTTTATATATTAATGAGCACTTATTAATGACCTCTTTTCATTGCAATATGGTAGCACTAAACATAGTACTCATCAATATTTCCCCAGCACTAATGTCATCCAAACCATTAATTCAGTTCTTACAGCTAGTTATTCCCAACCATGTTAATGAATGATTTCAATCTGAATTCTTTATAAATAAATGGCTTCTTCTTTTAAACTTCTCACTAATAAGTGCCCAAGATTTTCTACCACCTGGTTCAATCATTTTTCACAACAACTGGCTTGCCACACCTATGTTTTTACTCTATAATGTTGCATCACACAATAGAAGTTAACTTTAACACCACTCAATTCTCAGAATACTCTGCCCAAGTAGTTACACTTAACCTTAAATGAACTTCAGGCAACATGTATTCAATTATGTAAACAATCTGCATGATTCTTACCTCATTTACTACTGAGTTTATGTTTTCTGAATCTTATATCATGTTAAACAAGTTACACTAAATGACTATAGAAACAGTTCAGAAGTATCTTGCTTTTATACACATATACAATGCTTAATATAATGGTTCCCCTCATCTCTGCATTTTCTAGCATTGCACATTGAATTACATAAGCAAATTGCCACTATTAAGTCCATCCACCAAACACACCAACAGTTAATCAGGCTTACTCAAGTTTATCATTATGTTTGCAAGCATTTGAAGGGCTACCTTGTGATCAAAAAAAGGAAAAGTTCTACACTAGGCATTGGGTCAACCATCCTCATTGATTGTCCCTATGGCACTTCATACTGACATATAAGTGAAGCCTTAAAAGAACCAAGCAGGGCAAATTCCAAAATGTCCACTCCATATATTCTTGTCATTGCAGCTGTTATTACTATGTGATTATTCAAATAGTATATGAACATGGATGGGCTATTCACCAATATGCATTATCCAGTGTGGTGAGTTTATTGGCTTTTTATCTCTTATTTGAAGGTCAAGCAACACCATGATCTTTCTTCTCAGTTGTCAGAGAAAGGCAGATTGAAGGTTTGTGTAAATGATAAATATTTTTCCAATAGATTTATACAATTATGACACAAAAGTAAATCATGGCCTTTTTTTCCAGGAGGCTGTAAAGTCACCAACTAAGGAGGCAGTTAGTGGCCAAAGGCAGGGGTGCAAAAATCTGCTGATTGTGGACCGAGGCTGCCATTTGATGACAACTTTTTATTTAGGTACTTACAACTGCAGATCACTTTCAAGTGAAGGAAAATTGCAAGAATTAGAAGAACTGTCTTACATTAAATGGGACATTATTAGACTTTGTGAAGTTAGAAGAAAGCGTGAAGAGACAATTGATTTGGAAAGTGGACATATATACTATTATAAAGGTACAAATATTGGAAATACAAGTGGAGTAGGATTCATTATAAATAAAAAGTGGAAGAACAACATTATGGAGTTTGATGGTGTATTGGACACAGTGGCAAGATTAGTTATACAACTTATCAGTAGATACCAAATGCAGTTAATTCAGGTTTGTGCCCTAACAAGTTCTCATAGTGATGAAGTAGTAGAAGATTTTTATATGGATGTATAAAAGGCTTTTGATCAGAGTAAATAACATTTTAAAATTTTTATGGGAGTCTTTAATGCTAGAATTGGTAAACAAATGAAACATGAAAGTGCTGTAGGTAATTTTGGTTATGGTAATAGAAATGAGAAAGGAAATAGACTTGTGGAGTTTGCAAAAAAAAGAAAAACATATAATTCTTTTTTTGAGAAAAATGTCAACAGGAAATGGACATGGAAGCATCCAAATGAAGGTACAGCAGAATTGTATTATATTTTGACTAACAGAAAATAAATCTTTCAATACTGTAATGTTCTTAATAAATTTAACACAGGAAGTGATCATCAATAAAAAGATGTAAGATACGTTTTAATGTAAAACTAGAGAGACAAAAATTATTAAGAAAAACAATATTTACAGTTGATATTCATAATCTTCAGAAACATTCTAATGAAGTGAAATTAGAACTTACAAATCGGTTTCAAGTATTAGTAGATTTTGAACATGATTCAGATTTGAATGAAATTAATATGAAAATAACTGATACACTTTTAGAAACTGCAACAAAGATACACTTTTAAAAACTGCAACAAAGGTACACTTTTAAAAATTGCAACAAAGATAGTGGGTAGAAAAAAGCAGCAATTGACCAATAAAATTTCTACTAAGACTAGATAATTTATGAAGAAAAGAAGGAATATGACGATATACAAAAATGATGCATTAAAAAGAATTGAATATCTTGAATTTTGTAAAATGGTGCGGAAAAGATTGAAAATGATATAAAAAAGTATAACTGTGAACTAGCAAGAAACACTGTAGAAGAGAATAAAATTTTCAAGAGTGTAAAACAATATTCTGATATTGGTAGGAAATTTATACCTGCAATAAGAAAAAAAGATGGAATTATTACTAAAAAGAGAGATGACTACATGAAATGGGTAGAAGACTTTTATCAATAATTATATAGTAATAAAGAACTAGAACTTTCTATATCTATTACATCTTTCAAATTGCCCAAAATTTTAAATGAAGTAGTGGGACACTCAATTAAATGTATGAATAAAGAAAAGGCACTGGGTAATAATGGAATTATAATTTATATATTAAAAGAAGCAGGTGAAGAAATAGAAACAATTTTAGCAAGTTATATACCAAATGTCTAAATGATAAAGATGTACCGGAAGATTGGAAGAATGCAGTAATAATATTAATATTTTAAAAAGGTGATAAAGAAGATATTAGAAATTACAGACCTATCAATCTTTTATCAGTTTTATACAAAAATTTTACCAAGATAATTACAACTCATCTACTTAGAACATTTGATTTCCACCAACCAAGAGAACAAGCTGGATTTAAAAGTGTTTTTAGTACAGTAGATCATATCTAGGTATTGAGAGAAGTTATTGAAAGAACAAATGAATATGAGTTGCCATTATGTTTTGGATTTGTAGATTGTGAAAAGGCATTTGATTCTATAAACATTTCTTCAGTGATTAAAGCATTGGATCATCAAGGTATAGATACAGGATATCTAGGTATTGAAAGAAGGACAAATGAATATGAGTTGCCATTATGTTTTGGATTTGTAGATTGTGAAAAGGCATTTGATTCTATAAACATTTCTTCAGTGATTAAAGCATTGGATCATCAAAGTATAGATACAGGATATCATCATATTTTAAAGAATATTTATGAAAATGCAACCACAACAATTAGATATACACAATGATACTAGAAAAGTCAACATTGAGAAGAGTGTAAGACAGGGTGACTCCATATCTCCAAAAAATTTTAAAGCAGTGCTGCAAGAAGTATTTTGTGGATTAAAATGGGAAGCTAAAGAAGTGAAAGTAAATGGAAATTATTTAAGTCATTTAGATTTTGCAGATGATGTAGTTGTTTTTGCAAATAATGCTTTAGAGCTGAAGAAAATGTTGCAGGGGTTATCAGATGAAAGTAGGACTAAAGATAAATGTTAAAAAGACTAAAGTAATGTTTAATGGATTTTCTGAAAATATGAAAATAAAGATTGATTATGATGAGTTAGAAGAAATTAACAGTTACAAATACCTTGGTCAGATTATTAATACAGATGGAAACAATGGATGAAATTAATCATAGAATTAAACTTGGTTGGGGTGCTTTTGGTAAAAATAACTTGATACTAAAAGAAAATATGCTTATGTGTTTGAAAATGAAGGTTTTTAATAAATGTGTTTTACCACTTCTTACTTATGGATCTGAGGCTTGGACTCTTAATAGAAGAGCAATACAGAAACTTTAGACCACTCAAAGAAGTATGGAGTGATCATGTTGGGAGTAACAAAAGACATCGAAAATGCAGTATATGCATAAGAAAATAAACAGGTGTTACTGACCTCATTGAAAAAATTAAAAGATTGTAGTTGGGCTGGATATATTGGTAGAAGAGATGATAATATATGGACAATTGGAAATCTTAAATTGGATTTCAAGAGATTGTAAAAGACCTGAAAGAGATCACATGTAATATGGATGGATGAAATAAGAAAATGTGCAGGGGTGATGTGGATAAGAGAAGCTAAAGATCAGAGAAGATGGGTTGAACTTGGAGAGACCTTCATTCTGAAGTGGATTGATAATGGTTGATGATGATGATGTTGATGACTAGATGTCATATGATACATCATATATACCCACACTTTAAAAATAAACTTTAGACCTACAATGTATTAACTCTATCAGTACACCATTTTGGACTACCAAAAACTACTATGCCTTTCCAAACAAGCCAATTTGATGCCAAACTTGCTCCTATTGAAAACTTTCATCACCCTGAGCCTCATGAAATTTCCTACAATTATTTTGAATTATCCTACTCATGTCACTATATTATATATTTATTTTCTGGTCAATTTCCTATGCCAGAGAGTATATAGTGTGAAAGGTTTGTATCAAATTGCCATAGCACCTTTCACTAAAATATCTGAGGCTATATCTGACCTAACCAACCTTCAGCCTATCTCCATTGTCCCAGTAGCCATTAAATACTTGAAAAAGTAATCACGGATCAAATTGAGCCACCCGTTCTTCCATTATCATCATAAAAATTTATGATACATTTGTATAAAGGTTTTAAAAAAATTTAAAGTCTACATCTAAAGTTAAAAGAAATATAATTTTTTGATTCAACAAAAAGTGATTAACAGTCATTTGTTTACTTATTAAAGGTTTATTGTTAAGAATAATTAAAAAGCAAACATGGGTTCAGCACTTGAATGAGTAAAAAAAATTTTTTACCACTACTGAAGGTCACATCATATTTTTTTATCACATTGACATTTGTCTGACCAACGTAGATCAATCTATGATCTTTTTCTTCTACTTAAGAATACCTAGATACAGTCAGTTATTTAATGATCACTACTTTGTAGTTAGTCTGAATTGGCTTTAGAATTGAAAGCCTGTTTCTCATCTGAAACAGTTTCAAGGATAATCTAGCAATATTAAAATCTTAGATCAAGGTATGGTAGATGATTGTGCTAGCCACTCTGTTTTGACACTCTTGTGAATAATTGCTTTTAAAAATATAGGACTTGTAATATGTATAAATGCAACATCATGTATTTTAGATGTGTATTGCATTCTTCTTGTTATTAAACTATGAACAATCATTTAATAAAATTTATCAAGTCAGTGTTGAAATTATAATCTATCTATTAAAGTATCTTAATTACGATTTGTTTGATTTAGAAGTTATATGTTTTAGCAGTAAGTCACATGTATAATATATCAGGATTCATGTTTTAACAATTTAATAAAAGTGTGCTTCAAATCTAAAAAATTGATTGGTTGTAAATATATTTCAGATGTATTATTAAAATGTGTAATATATGTATGTGTACATTAATACGAAAGTTGATCCATTAATGTGTATAAGAAAGAAAATAGTGAGAAAAGTAGAATATGCAGAATTTGCTGATTAAATAAACTTATAAAACACAATTCTGAGCAAAATTTATGCATCGTCATGTATCCATAAACGTGTTTCTGATTAAAAATTGAGTTTAAATGTAAATATATTCATAATTGTTGTGCAATAATTCATTCCTTACTTTTTCTGATAATTTAAAATCTTTAGTGGAAACATCAACAAAATTGAAGCCAATGATGCATAATTTAAATACTTACTAAAGAATTTAACAAAATTTGCATATTAAATACCACCTACTTATAGCTATAAAAAAATATTTTTGTGAAAAAAAAATTATTATGCAGAGCTATTCTTAGGTTGATATAAGTTCTACGTTCAATTAGATTTTCAAATCTTTTCCGAATGTAATAATGACACATTTATATACAATTATTACAAAGACTAATAGAATCCTCAAGGAGATTAAAATGAAAAAAAGTATGAATGTAACAGAAATAATGAAAATGGTTATTAAAATAAAAATATGAAGAGTCAGTATTGAACTCGAAAATTTAGATAGTGTTTATTTATTGTTGAAACTATAAATAATTAGAAATAAAGAAATAAAAATAGAATGAGAATAACAATGTTTAAGCAGATTCATATTTTGTTTTTGATTTTTATAAGAATAGAGAAATTATGGTGAATGCATTAAAACTAGCTTTAATAAAAAGGCTTGTTTAATGTTTTGTTTAAAGAATGGTTCTATTGGAAGCAGAAGCATAACCAGTTTACGAAATAAGTATAAGAAGCAAAAAGATTAAAGACCTTTAAAATGTGGATTTGAAAACAGATGAAAGAATAAATTGAAAGATTAATAATGTAGAAATATTTAAAAAATAATTTAAAAAAGATTATTTCATGAAAAAGAGACACTTTATTAAAAGTGTTTTTCAAGGCAAGGAAAACAAAAGATAATTTGGAAGGAAATAAAAAAAGTATAGGAAAAGAAAGAATTAGTTATAAAAAGTTAAAGGATACTGCAAAATTTTAGAAATTGCTTGAAAAAAATGGTGTGTGAGATCTGTCTTTTGAAAATGGCAATAAAATTCTAAAATGTTATTTAATCTATTAATTATATACTTATTTCAAAATAAAAATATTTTTCTTTTTTTTTATAATCTCTTTATATAAGTTTTTATTACTTAAAATTCTTTAGAAAAAATAATATCTCATTGCTTACAAGTTTCAAATATACATAGATAATCTATCATTCATTCTTACTGAACACTAGAGTTAAATAGAATTTTTTTTTTTTAAAAAAAGTAATTTGAAAATTTGTTGAAATGATTTTTGTATCTTGATAAATCAATATTGTATTTTTTTTTAATTTAGACTGATTATTAGGTATTAATATGTATCAAAAAACAAAATAGCATGGTGTTGTTTAATTTTATAGGAAGAAGTAATTTTAGTACCTAAATCGAGCAGTGATATTACTAATGTAAAAGTAATGCTTTACTTTGATTTCATTTTAGAATTTATATCAATAATAATAGAGAATAAAATGGAAAATCCTTTGATTCTATTATATAAATAACATAATAATATCTTATTAGTACAATAATAACTGTTGATGAAGTTGCCTGTTCTCTTGCTTGTATAGGTTGGAATTATAATACATTAAGAGAAAATCAATTTAATTTATGATTGTCAAAAGTTTTTATACTACTATTAGAAGAAACATTTTTAAAACATTATTTTATTCACTGACAGTAAATATATGATATGAACGTATCATTACACATCTGGTTTTAAACCAATAAATGTGAAATGAAAATATTCTTCATCCTCAGTCAAGAAAATGGGAATATATTTTCTGATTAAAACAATGAAATTATTTTATACCTATGCTAATCTTTGCATTGTAACATTAATAGAAATTTTAAAAATGAAATCAGAATTATTAAAGCTGTAATATTTTTCCAATTAAGATATTTTCTATAATTTTCTGCTGATGTAAAAGTTAAACCCAAAATAAGAATAGAGACATTTTTATTAATGCTTTTGAAATATGGTTCTGATGAAGAATTTGAATATATCATAGATATCCAATAAAACAATCAAATGGATTCTTGTTCAGATTAGAATCAACTTTTACTCAAAGTATAAATGGCTGGGTAAAAGTTGTCATACTTTGGTCATATTGTATGATTACTTAATTTATTAGAAAATGTTTAGAAATTTATGGGAAAAGAAAAAAGTGAAAGTCCAGTCATAAGATGAATAGTATCCATCATCATGAATGTGTTTTTAAATATTCTGAAAATCTAATCAAGTTGTTATGGGAAAATGACATTTATATAATAACCAGGAGATTATGTTCATCTGGCAAACTAATAATAAGAACAATGGAAAATGACATTTATATAATAACCAGGAGATTATGTTCATCTGGAAAACTAATAATAAGAACAATTGTAAATAAAAACTTTTTGGGAAGTGAAATTATAAATTGTAGAAAATTTTTGCACCATTTAGGTTTATTTAAAAATTTTCTTTAAGCAATGATGAAGATAAATCTGCTTTGTATTATAGTTTGGATTTTTTTTTTTTACTTTGATGATATTATAACCTTTTGAACAGAAAAAGTTTTATGGATTATAATAATAAAAAATAGAAGGATTTTGAAAAAAATAAATATACATTAAATTTTAACCTGCAAATAGATTGGGATAATGAATACCAAGCAATAACCCTTGATAATTATTAATGGTAGTTTATCATTATTTACTGTCATCTTATCATTGTGTTAGTCACTATGTAGAAAAAACTTTCTAGATATTTAATCTCTAAAATAAATATATTTGAGAAAGTAAGTGTGCAGTAATTAAAAGTTGTATTGTGGAAAACATTCAGGTGGGAATGAATACTATAAGTTCACTTCAGTTTTGGTATTATTTAAATGAAAGTCTACTTGCTGATCTAATACAAAAATCAGAATTTTATTGCTATCTATACCTATTTGTGTTTGTAGATGCAAGAAAATAGCTTGCAATTTTTTTTTTTATTATTTAGTCTTCAAATTGTCGTTTCTATTATTAATTCAACTAATAAAAATGTCATTCACTAATCTAATTATATATTAATTGTCTGTGTTTTCACTATATAGTTTAAACCTGATTTTTCTTTGCTAAAATTCCCCTTTGGGATCTCATCTCTCCTTGACCACGGGCATACATAAAGAATGAATTCTAGTGAGGTTTGGGGAGTAAGTCGCTTAGTAGCAATCTGGAGATGTAGGTGAGGTTTAAACCCCCTCTACCTGCATCTCTTGGTTAGGTTAAAGCAGCTCTACTTTTTGTACCATTACAATATGCTGTATAAGATTTTAAAATATTAAATTTGTGGCAAAGATATAAACAAAATTTAGTTAAATTGTACATATAATTTTAAAGATTTTTTTTTTCAAGTCACTTACTCAACTAAATAAACCTTAAGAAGTAGAAAGTTAACTAAATCTTAAAAACTTTTTTTATGTATTTTTAATTATATGCAATAACATTTACTTAAAAATCATGCATGAAATTAAACAATCAATTTGTATTTAGTTATTTCTTTGGATTATACGTTTTACATATATGTGTATTAGTTGTTATTAGTTACTATGATGCAAGTGCCTACTTTTACAACAATCTTCAATATTTGCAGTGAGATTCTGACACATCTTTATAAATTAGAACTATGCCATTTTTATTCATAACATATACATATACATATAGTGTAATATTAGATTTGTCAAAAATTATTGTTTAACTGAATGCTTTTGAATTATTTCATTTTTTTATAGTAAAATAAAATTTTATGTATATATATATATACTTAATTATTTTAGATTGCTCATTAAGATTTTTTTCTTACTACAATTATGTTTATATTAGCTTGTTTAATATAATGTAGTTAGGGTTGTTGAATCATTAAAATTATTTTTTGTCATGATGTAATCTACCAGCATACAGTTCCTGCAGATTCTTTGTGATAATTATCATCTTTGTAGAAAAAATATCATTGTTTTTAATAATTACGTATTTGAATAAATATCGTTTTTAATAATTAACTATTAGTTACATACATGATATTATATAATTATCAATCATTTTTATATTTATAAACTAGGTGTATACATGGTGTTATTTCACTCCATCCTTTTTTTTCTCACTCGTACATAATATTAAATATTTATATATTTGGAAAATTTTGTTTAGCACTATCACATTACCCCCAAGATGTATTTCTATTGGATTAGACTCTTCAGTTGACTTTTGTTATCATTCTAATATCATTAACTCAAAATAATAATATAAAAATTTCATCCAAATAAATAATTATTTAAAATACTGATATATTTACCAATAAAATGATAATCATCATTATGATGTGCAGAAATTGCTTGTTTATAAATTAAATTATGTCAAAATACAGTGATAAATAATGGTAATAAGATATTGAATAAGATTGGATGTCCTGGGTCAACAGGGATATTAATTCAATAGAAATCGTCTTACAAATAATTTGCCTTTTTCTGATAATTTTTATTCATTTGATTAAAATGTGATAGTGTTAAACTTCAGTTTTTTTTTTAAAAAAAATTATGATCATTTCACTGATGGGAGACTTTCTTATTACTACAGCTTGATCCAAATTTAACTTTATATATTATGCATATTTTGTTTTGCACGCTTATTATATATATATATACTACTAAAAGTGATAAATTTAACTATTTAAGTGAAAGATTTTTTTAACGATGTAAATTTATTTTTAAGTTGTTTATAAAAAGCAGTAATTATGATTGTCTGATTATTTTATAAGATAATTAATAATAACCTCAAGGCTAATTAAAATCACCATGTTAATGCAAGAGAGATTTTAATTTTGGTTAGATTGCTGAAAGAAAATTTTATTTTTATAAACAATTTTTTATTATTAAAATAAGTAGATTTTTATTTAAAATATTAGTATAGAAAAATAATTAAGCCATTATTAAATCATTGTCTAGCCTAGGATATAAATATTATTTTAAAAAAATACAAAAGTAAAAGATGATTCAAAGATTATGTGAATTCAAGTGTGAAAACTGTCGGCTCAAACCTTTAAAAATATTAATCTGTAAGGAATATGAAAAATAAATTAGTTGATGGCAGAGTTAGTCTATTATAAATAAAAGACTAAATGCAACTACAAATCTGAATTCTTCTTTAAAAATAATTCAAAGAATAATGTTTTAAAAAAGGGTATTTTATTTTTTGGAGTCTCACTCTTAGTAGCGCCCAAATATGATGTATCCATAAAACACACATTATTATAAATTATATTGAGTAATGGCTGGCAGTTGATATATATTTATATATCTGTTTAAATAGTAATCACTTATAACGGTTTTGTTTTACGTAAAAGTTTACATTCAATTTCTAGTGACATTTTGGAGTCCTAATACATTTGATAAACAAGAAAAAAATAATAATGACATCACAAATCCATCAATAAAAAATGATTGAACAATTTATGATGTTCTGGAACTGGAAACAACAGATTTGAGCAGTGATCTAGGGACTTAGATTTTTGAATCAATCATTCTATCATCAGCATCACACAGAGCTATTACATTCTCATGATGTATAATAGCACTAATATTGACTTGAATCTTCAACCAAAAATAGACTTTGCATGTTAATACCTCAAAAAAAATAATTAAGCAAGTTCAATAACTATATATTAAATATAAGACTGTGGTAGCTTAATGCAAATCCTTATATTCTTCTGCAAATATGACAAATTATTTTTAAAATATTAACTATAAAGACACAAGTAGGAGAGATTTATGACACTATATTGTAATGGAAACTTACAAAAGGAGTTACTGTGAAGTTATTATTATAAAAAATGATATAAAAACTAATTTTAAAAGAGACAAGAAAATAGAAATGAACATTGGAGATGATAATTTCCAAATTATAACAAAATTTATGTTTCACTTATATAGAAAAGGATGATTTTTTGATATTTTTGAGCACATAAAGTGTTATTGTAGAATGAACTAGATTAGTTATAAATGAATACACTTGAGACATTATTAAATAAGTATGATATATTTTAATTGATGTATATAATAAATTTTAACACTGAAAAATAATAGCATATCATTTAACATTTTTGTATTTAAATGCTTTAAAAATAAACTTTTTGCTAAAAGTTTTTCTTATAACTATGAAGTTTTAACATATCCAGAAATAATTTGTGAGATTATTTCTTGATAAATATAAACAAAAGAGAAAAACTGCATATTACATTGCGAATATTATATGATTTTATATTTGACATGACATAAATCTGTGAGATATAAGTCTGTGCATGGAAATAAGTCAAAATAATAGTGTGGATATTAAACCATCATATATATAAACTTTGCTCTGTGAATTTAAGCAGTGCTGTAATGTAACATGTAAAAGGTATCTTTGATAACTCAGCTCATTACCCAAATTTTGCCAGAACTGAAGATTAATCGCATTTATTATTTTAAATGAGAATATAAGAAGTATCTTTGAGCAAACACGTGCATTTTATTATGAGTAATAGGTATATATATATATATTATAAACCCCCACCCCACTTAACACCGATCCTACACATTATATGAGCAAATGCCCAAGATGCCAATTCTATTAATGAATAGAATAAGTTAACAACTCTATTTTGCTTTGAATTAGTATTGAGACTCTTCTACTTGTGCCTGACTTACAGCTTATCTCAGTGGAGTGTTATAGAAAGTTAAGAATATGTAAAATATAAATAAATGAAGGAAGAAATACTATTGGTCATTAAAATAAGATATATACCTCATTTGCTAATCAACCAAATGATAGAAATCAATAAAGTTTCATATATTCCAGCTAATAAACTATAATTCCAATTCGATCTCTTCCATCATCTAAATACACTCTTAGATTAACTACAATATAACTTTAACAGAAAAACATGATAATGAATAACTCCATTATCTAGCACATCTTAATCTAAATAGCAAAATTAATATTAATTTGGAACTGTGAAATCAGATCTCAGGGAATTTTTACTACAATTTGATTAAAGAAATTCTAGTATACAAGAACTTATAACTATGGTAATAAAAAAAATAATGGAATGAATTGAATGATATTTCAATGGACTAGCAATTAGATAATGAAGGAAATAGGGTACCTTTTAATCTCACATCATTGTCTAAGTAATAAACTGAGTATACAACCCCTTTTTATAAGTTTACCAAATGGTAAAGTATTCACATAATGTTGGATCAAGAGAACAATATTATCAGATTTAAGTATGTTCATTACCAAATTTATAAAGCAGTGCATTTATATTGTAATAGATATGTAAAATGTGGAAACTAGAATACAAATGCATATAAGAATAACTCGAGACAAAGTTTTAAATAAATAAAGGATTTATTTACATTTTGCAATCAAAATAAATATAGTTGGTTCACATTGAGACTGTTTGTCTTAATTACTAAATTTACAAATACATTTGCTAATCTGGATTTGATATCTCTTTTATTACACACTTTATCATTTATTGATTAGACATTTACAAGACATGAATTAACAAATAAAATAATGCCCTCATATTCTAACTTCGAATATGTTTAGGCTGTTAATTAACTCTAACATCTTTTATTAACAAACAACATTGGATAAATAAATATCTTATTATGGGCTCCAATATACAAGTTGGAGAGATCACATTATCAATTATTGGGATAAAACAAATTAATAACTTTGGCTGTTGAGAGAATAACCTTAAATAGCTCAATCAAATAATCCCATTAAATATCTATACTTTTCACACATTCAAAATAAAAATAATCATTCTGATGATTTGATGATTTCAAGCTTGAGGTAAATTAACATGACATAATTCAAAATATTTAATTTCTGATGTATAAATTTAATAGTACACCTGGGTCTCGTTTTACACGATTGATAGGTTCCTCAGAAAACACGCGCAAACAAAATCGCGCAAAAATAGACGTAACTTACATTGAAAAGGGGGGGATGCAGTCTGTGATTTTTCAAAATTCGTGTAAAAGCAAAGCACCAACATAAAATTACTTTAAAATTCACGCAAAAAAAATAAGGAAATTAAATATGACTAATAAAAAATTTCAAATTTGAAAAAAATTGATACAAGACAAACTTTTTTTAACTATAATATTTAATTTTATTCAAAATAATATATTTTTATGCATAATTTACAGTAAAGTAATTTAAATTTTTTTATACACATTTTAATTATTATCGCTATTTGCAGAAAAACATGTTCGTTTGAAAACTGGTAAAAAATCAGATTCTCACAAGAGGAAATACAACTAGCACCAAGTTCACTCTCATGTTGTGTTAATGGTTTTCTGTTGATAACGTAATTAGTAATTAATCTTTGAGACAATGATTTTATTAATTGTTTATGAAGTTAGACTTATGATAATAAAAAGACATTTATTCACCATTGCTGGGAAAAAATTAATTAAAACTAACAACTAAAAATTAAATTCTTATTTTTGACTTTAATTTTTTAATTTTCAATTCCGTTTAAAAATCAAATTTCGTTTTACATCACATTAATTTCAAGTCACCGTAAATAATTTTTAAATTGTTAATTACAATTAAAAAGCAGATTTTAATTTTTAATTGTCAAATTTAATTGTCCCACTGCTATTACTCACCTTTTAAAAATAAACTTGCGGACACTAGATGATTAATAATTGATTACGTTCTTTTTTAAAAAGCAAAAACAGAATGTGATTTAAAATGCAAAATTAACACGCACAATGTTTGAACAAATTTACATTATAATCTTGTAAAATTTAATGTGTGTATACATGAAATGTGGAAATCATGATTTTAATTTTATTATTGCATAAAATCTTACTATTATAAAGCACTGAAAATATTGAAATTACTAAGATGAAAGTAGAATTCCAATAATGTGCTATTACTTTCAATATAACATAAGTGTGTGAAATTTATTATTTAAAGTAATAGCGCATTATCGGAGTTCGATTTCCGGTGAAACATGAATCGCGTAACTTCAAAATCGTGTTAAATAAGTCCGCATAAAAAGAGACCCAGGTGTATTACCCTCTTGTGTCTGCAATTATTTGCATTATGTGTGTGTCATGTTTTATGCTATAATTAAGACAAAATCAATATATTTACATCTTGTGGTTTACTTATGAGTTACTAAATAAGTATCATAATATGGATAATGCCATAGACCAATCAACAAATCTAACACTATTTCTGCTTTAATATTCCATAAAGAATTTAATCTTACCATTTATTTAACTATGAACTACATTACATATAACTGATTCTATGATAACACAAAAATAAACATTCAAGAAAAATTTAAGGACGTGAGAAATAAACAAGCTTCTTGGCTAATAAATCTAAATGATGAATAATGAATCCCCACCTAACCTTGAGGTATACTATTGGTGTGGAACTCAGTCTTACCACCAGAATAAAGGGGATATGGAAATATACTACTCAACTTCATAAAATATCATTTTTATAATGCATATGTATGTAATCTGGAAATATACTTCACTCATGGCAAATACTTAAGATATATTAAGGGAGAGAGTTCTCAATCCCAATCAACATAGAACATCTCATGAATAGTTTTATTTTTCACAGCTACTTAATACTTTTCATTTTATACATTGGGAAATAAATACACATACAGATAGATCATTAATTCTTTCAATTTTTTTAGCATACGACATTATCCAAAATCGACAGAGAGAAACAAAGTCATAAAACTGAATATTTACTAATTATATATGAAATAAGTTGCATAAGACAGACACACATACTTATGAATAAGAGCATGTGTATAACTTCAAATTATATAATATGCAAATGTTACAGTAAAGTAAATGGTAAACTGAAAATAAAAACTTTTAGTTTATGACAAACTCTTAGCTGTTTCAAAATTTTAAATGGCAATAATTATTGTCAATGAGTCTCACCATTTCTGATAATATTTATCTTTCATACCTTTACTACTCTCTAAGCCAATTGCTCACTTCAAGACATTAAATAAATAAATAAAAACCTCTCTTCACTAAAACACACAAAAAAATGTATGTATAACCTACATAAGAAATTATATTTAAATAATAATCATTTACTTGCATATTGCAAGTTGCAATATGCTATCCAAGATGTTCTTGTATTCAAGGAAATAGCATAAATTAAATAAGCAAATACATAAATAATAAATAAACCTATCTATCTATATATGATATATCAATAACAAAACACACAAAGTAGTCACTCTTCTTTAACTTTAAAAAAAAAAATTCACTTGCAAAGTTTTTTTTTTAACATAAACTTTTCTGAATGATGCAAAGACAAGGATGATGATTTCAAGTGAGTATGTATTAGTAAACATGAAGACAAATTCCTATAGGATTAACATTTACAATTCACGTTTAATTCAGCAATCCCAAATGTTCTTAGCAATAGCTAATTGAGTTCACTAATACAATGCATGAGTAATAAACTTTTATAATAACAGATAATGGATAGATAATTTCAGCTACATATTTGTTTGATATTGACCATTGAATTAACTCTAGAAATTTTTAATTTAGCAGTAACTTTAGCAGGTTTTCAAAAAGAACATTAACACAAATACACTTATTTTGGTTCATTGCTAATTAATTATTCACGTAAAATGTACAATTTCTTAAGCAACAATATTTTTTCTTTTATAATTAGTCCACATACTGAGGAGAACAAGAAATATATAATATTAATGTCCTTCTACTTGACTTAAATCAGGTAGCATTAAATAAATACTAATAATTAGTTAATTATTTGCAAGCCAGACATTCACATCTTTAATAAAATATTTTATAAGCATGAATAATAAGCATAGTTATTATCACATAGTAGTTCAAAATATGGCACAATAAATTATACATGCATCCTCCCATTTTAACATAACTTATATAATCAGAAGAGAATTTAAATTTGGAGTCTATCATAGGTTTTGTTAAGCAGTTCTGCATAAATTTTCTTAAAAGATTATAAAGTTCACACAATTTCATTTTTTCCTTAATAATAGAAGACATAGGAAAGGAAAGTAGATTTAAGTTATAAGCATATAAATACATTTCAAATGATAGTGTTAATTTAAAGCTAGTGTTAATTTAAAGCTTAATTGAATGGAAAGTGAAGAAAATATATCTTATAAATAAATTAGCCTGACATTCTTTCTTAAAGCTGTCTGATAGCTAGAATTCCCATACTGAATTCTATAAAATAATGTTTAAAAATTACACTTTTGAGTTTGACCAACTTGATTTCTGGAAGAGATTGGAAAGAACCATGTGCATAGAAAAAGTGGCAGAAGCAGAATGAATAATAATGAATAATTTCTATTACTGACTATCACTTAAATACATCTCCTTTCCATCAATCAAGAGGTCATCTTATCCTCCAAAGATTAGCTCCACCCATTGCACTAAGTTAATTAAGGAACAAATATTCAAGAAATCTTTTCTTGTGGAAAAAAAAAAAACATTTTGATTTTCTAAATTAAATCAAACTGAATAAAACAAATAAAAAAAACTTTTTACACTTTTGAAATAAATAAATAATAATTAGCTGGTAAATAAAGTAGTTGATAACAATTTAGTTTGTCAAATAATTCACTAATCCATATATCCATTAATCACTCAAAATATATTTACACCTGTTATCAGAGATATTTGCTGTAATTTTAAGTGTTTTATTATAAAATGTAAAATTCTATACTGTAATTAAATATGAAAATGAAATTGGAAGATGATACAGACATACATGCATACACATATGCTGCTTTATAAATACTAAATTATCCTGACTAAAATATGACTTATATCGCTATGGGTTAAAAATATTTCACTGATTTTACTACCTATACCTGGATGGGTATGCCAATGAATAAACAGATCAAAAAATCATCTAAACAAATACTAAACACTATTCTATAAATAAATGAAACAAATTTGCATCAACTTAACTTACATATCAACAATTCCTGTAATAATCCACCCCCCTTTCTTGCATTAAATACTTCATCAAATATAATAATACTAAATGCTTATAAAACTTCCAACTAACATTCATAAGCAACTCTCATATAAGGTTTTAGACCATTAACACAAATTTTTTAAAACTTTTAGCACTATTTCACTTTTTTTTTTAGTTAAATGCAGTTATTCACCGCTGACACAGTATGATTGAATTAAAGTTTATTTTTTGTGCCCATTCAGAAGGTCACAATATATATATATATATATTCTAACCTCCCCCCCCCCCGCATCCTCACCCCCAAAATATACTGTTTATTACGAATATTACAGGTTCTAGCTCAGTTAACAAATAAATAAATGAAATATTCAGCATTAATTAAAATGATTACTAGCTCTAATTTTAAAATACAAATTCGATTCAATTTTAAAATGAATTAACAAATATTTACTATTTTCATGAGACATGGAGTGACAATACCGGGAACGAGATAGACTACATTGAGACATTATCCACACGATACTACCTCAATGGCATAAGAACACTATCCCCTCTTTTTTTACTATACCAAATAACTAACTCATAGTATTCTTACGACTTTCTAAGCTCTATTCACTACAATTAAAAATAATAATCATATCTTAATCTTCTTTATAACAAGAATCTAGCTTAATTAAATAAAATGAAGCAAAATAAATAAAATCTCAGGTTCATAAATTGTATTCTAACTGATTTAAAATTACAGTAGTAAAATATGAAAAGGGAATTTTATGTCATAATCTACTACAAAGCAACTAATAATAATAAAATAATAATAACAATAATAATATAATATAATCTTATTTCTTCCTAAATAAAATAAATAAATACGTACGTGTTAGTATTTTAATAATCTGACAACAGAATACGTGTGGCAACATTAGCATATAATTTAATGTAATATTATGGCAACCGACTTTTGACCAATAAATAATATAAAATTATGATCTTTTAATTTTAACATACCAATAAATTCTCAAAATTCTTATAACACTTTTATGTTTACCTTTTGTGCAAAATTTATATGTCTGTTTCAATTATAAATGTATCGTGATTTCATGCATCCATGTGGAGAAATAACAACTCAGACACAAAACTTTAAAATAAATTTAAAACAAAGTTTATTAACAACATAAATAAATTAACAATATTTTTACATTATATACATTGGATATCCTTTACTTTCATATCTCAACTTAGTTTATTAGTTTATAAATGAAATCAAAATATTATTTACTTTTCCTAGTTAAATCTTTTTTTTTTTTAACACTTAAGA
Organism: Epiperipatus broadwayi; assembly: GCA_028023455.1. Taxonomy (NCBI): domain Eukaryota; kingdom Metazoa; phylum Onychophora; class Udeonychophora; order Euonychophora; family Peripatidae; genus Epiperipatus; species Epiperipatus broadwayi. The sequence goes on from JAQFVV010006769.1 coordinate 73,150, forward strand.
AAATACAGTATTATTACTTGATTTATTATTATGGTTAGCTTATTACAAAATGCATTTCTTATATGATTATCACTAACACTTTGCATCCCTAATATTATTAAAATTATATTTTTTACAAAATTTACATTCGTAGTAAAATTCTACAAAATAACAAATTTTAGTTTTATATTGGTTGTATGGAATCTTACAAAGTCAAAACATTGTTCTACATTCGGTATTAGGTTTTTATTGTTCATTATCCGATGTTTATTAATCCTAATATTCTCATTCAAGCCTTACTTCGGATGATATAATTACAACTATTAATATACCATGCACAAGTATATGTTTATTACACATTATTGAACTATTTTCTTAATAAATATGCAATACTTATTTTCTAAATATTATTTAAAACATTCAAATTTTATTATCACTTTTAAAAAAAAATAACTTTGTTTAGATTTCTCTTTCAAAAAATCTTATATTCATTTCTGAATTAATTTTACAATGTATTATATGATTCTTTCTCTCTTTATGATATTTTGGACTTTCAATTTTAAAGTTACACAATTCTATACATTCCAGCAAATAAACTATTCTTACATAAACGATAACATATCTTCAGTTCTATTTTATTCATTATTTCTTTGAAAATATCTTTCTGACCGATGCAGATTCACGAAATAAGGATAGCGAAGATAGATGCATAGGATCAAAATACAACTAGAATATTACTCGTCATATACCTTGACAATCATGGCACAGTGAATTAAAAGACACTATAGAGGAGTGACCTTTACCTGTCTACCAACCTCTATTATAGGAGCGATGTTAAAGCTATTTCTTCAGCTTTATTATAACATCCAAAGTTTAAAGATATGCAAAAACACTGTCCAAACTATATGTGTTCAGTCATAGGACCTAGTTAACTATACTGAAATCACACAAAACTAAATATGATCCAATTCCTTTATTTTTCCTATTTCTTAAAAAAAAATCATCTTGGTTTCCTCTCCACTAGTACTTCCAAGTCACTATCCGATCTTATTTCTCAAGATTTTTTCTATACTGTACATCGACAAATACATATCTGCATTACTAACAATAATAAAATTCATTTATTTTAAAACTATTCCACTGTTCTATAAGAAAATCTTTTTACTACTTTCCTCCGTATATTTAATCATATACAAACTATTTAAATATCTGAATACTTTATCACATGAAAGTTCAAAAGAATCACACAATTGTTCTGTTAAATTATATTATTAATATACTTTAAATAAATTGTTGCATGCATATTCCGAATTACTCCTATCTCATTATATGTTAAAATGTTGCATAAAATGTGTACATATAATTAAGACTTTCACACTTCATTCTTAATCAATAGATGATCTAAAAAAAATACATTATGCATTATAAATAACTATTAAAATTACCAAACGACCTTTATCTCCTCGATCGTGTTCCATAGGCTTCACCATCCATTTGATCCTTGTAGATCTAAGATTCACATCCATACACTTTATTTTAAACACTATTTCTATAATTTTATCAAGTTATTATATTTAAATTTTAATATTACTAAATTTATGTTTTATGTTTTCCCTAATCTCACATAACATTTTATATTTTAAAATAAATTAGTAAAAATATTCAAACTATATTTACTGTACTCCTTCATCAAATTTTCTTGAAAACCGTTCATACTAAAGCCAAAAAAAATTGTTTATCATTTCTTTTCCATTCACTTAATGTTCCTCTCCCTGTTTGTTCAATTTTAAGGTAAAACAAATATTACTTCGTTCAATAAATATTCCTGAATGATAATCCTTGGTTTTTATAATATTTAATACAATTATTAATTATGATATTAGTTAATCCCATAAAGAAAACTTCTAAATATTCTCTTCTAATGTTTCTTGTTAATATTTTCTCCCGCGCGACTTTTACGATGCATCTTCTCAGTACTTTGATTTAAATATTCAATAAAACTTTTCTGTTTCCATGGATTCATTTCATTAAGTAAATTAGATTTATATTTCCAAATCTTTATCTTTATTAAGCATTTCTTTAATGAACACTTTATAATATTTTTAATTCTTCTTAGAGAAAGTTTTTCGGTTCCTTTTCATAAAAAACACCATAGCTCTTTTTATTCTTATTCTGTAACTTTTTTCCTTCTTTTAAAATTCTGGTACTATATACTTTGTAATGTTTCCTTTTAAAAGACAAACATTCTTTTTCCATTATAACTTTTACATATTTTTTTCTTTATGATATACGCTTCTTAATTTTTCCATAGAGAAGAATAAAAAAAAACTTCGGAGTAGCCTTTTTTTTTAAATTGTGCGTCATACTTTTTCCTGACAGCAAATAACTTTTCTTTTAAGTTTTCTGTATAATGTCCAAATTATATTTATCTGAGTTCTAATGATTTTCTGGTTGATCACAAATAAACTGTATTCAAGGCACTTTACAATTATTTTTACTTTATCAATATTTTTAGGTACTTTTTTCTATAGTATTTCCATTTTTACTGCAAGGTTTCGGCTAAACTTGAATAAAAATACTGGCAAGAAATCTTTTAAATTAGCCTTCCATTTAAAGGCAGTTCAAAATATTATATTTTGAAACAAAACTTTTAAAATAAATACAAATTTTTTTTTTAATTATAACACTTTTCTAGCTTACGATCTTATACAGCTAAAAAATATGTTCCTCCTTCCTTTACTTACACATTTCTTCTCCTGCTTCGTCTAATTCCTATTTTCCGTCTGCTAAATTACCTCCGTTGATTGGTTAATGACTTTTTTAGCGCGAACAAATTTACACATTTTAGTTTTATAATAGATTAAACCTTTTAAAATAAAGAATTTATGACGTCATGTTTTAAAATATTACTTAGAATAGTATTTTTAAACTCAATTATAGTTTTATCAAAATCATTTAAACTTTAAAACAATTATTAAAATAACATTTAATATTTCAACTTTTACTTTAACGATAGATAGCAATTATATTTAGTTTTATAATTCACAAACTTTATTATTATTCTAACAAGCGTGTGTGTGAAGGTATATAATATACAGTCACATGATTACTAACTTTATCAGATGATTTGATTTTTTATTAATTTACGTCTCGGTCTAAATTACCAAAACTGATATATTTTATAAAAATTTGGAAAATAATTTAAAATGTAGAACTAAATATAATTCTCACCATCCCAAAGTTTATCTTAAAATATATTAGATTAAATTTGAATATTAATTATAATTATAATATTACATATAGCGTTTATTTAATTTATTAGTTTTAAAACATTACAATTGAATTGTTAATATACTTTTAACTATTTATAGCTGTATTATTTTATATGGCCAGCTTTTACAACCATAAGCAAGGATATAATTAAACTTTATTTAACTGTTCTTTTTAAAATAATCCATTACACTTTTATATACCAGGTATTTTTCAGCCTTAAATTGTACTATAAAATCTAATCGATGATACAATTATCAATATATTACACAAACGTATTTTAAAATTTAAAATTTTTTAGCAATTGACCATTCTACCTTATTATGACCTATAGATAAGGGCACAATATATATATATATATATATATAATTAAGATCCAACCAGTAACCACCTAAACATTCACAGTAAAATATAGTAATCAGTATTTCTCACTGCTGTCAAGGCAACCTTCACACCTTTTAATAGCAAGAATGGAATATATATATATATATATTAGAAACACTCATGACATTCTTTTTTTAAATAAAGAATAACCTTAATTTTTGCAGTCCTTTGAAAAAGAATATATATATTAGACTGTACTTTCACTAATAATACTTATAACATAAAAGCACTATATAGAAAATAGTCTAATTTTAATTTGAAAAATCTAATTTACTATTCACATGTTAGCATCCTACTTGTGGTTAACAAAGTATATCACTTGATGTGTACTTATCTGAATATTATTCACTCTCTGATTCATCACATGTTTACCTCATGCATTAAACTTAATTTACTTTTAAAAAAAGTATGTTTTATTACATGAGATGCGCACATGATGAATTATAGTATCAATATTTTTCAAATAAGTAAGAATTTGAATGTCCTTATTTAAAGTTGAAATAATGTAGTTTGTTAATCATAAGTAGGTCACTAATGTATTGAAGTGTAATTGGCTTTTTGAATAAAAGATTAAATTTATGCTTTGTTATTTGTGTTATATATATAAACCAATAATAGATATTTGGTCTTTTTTATATAAGTTAAACTAATCCTAAAATATATTGTAGAATAAAATCAAGTTATTGTGAAAAATATTGGGCAATAATAATTTTTTTGAAGGTCAAATTATACTTTTATAACAATTTATTTATGTTTATTTATTCTAAAAATAAGTCTGCTTTTTTTCAATGTAAAATTGTTAATATTTTCATTCTTATGAAAATTTTATCATTATAATTCATAGATATATTAATACCATGAGAGAAGACATCTCATGAGAAATAATAATAATTAGTTTATAATAGCTTTTATAATTATTCTTCATGTATAAAGTGTGATAAACAGAGTAGCTAAAATTCAAATAGTTTTTTGTGATTAATGTTTTTTGAATTTTAGCTACTCTGTTTATCACACTTTATACGTGAAGAATAATTTTCATTATCTGACAGAGTTTTTGTATTATTTAATAGCTTTTATAAACAAATTTATTGATTCTATTTCTTAAAGCATATAATTGCACCCAGTGGTTTCTCTTTATTATTATTACATAATAATTGTCAAGAAAATACTGCGTTCAAGTAGTATTACTTGATCATCGTTAGTATTTGTTTTCGCTTATCATCTTTTAGCACAATTTATTTTAATATCTCAATTTAAGAGAAAGATCATAAACTCTAAGGAGGCTTTACATTATTAAGATGCTTGTTAAAATTATAGAGTTTGGAACAAATCCAATTTTAACTAATTTTACGTGTACTAATCTCTCTCTCTTATAAATAGATATGCTCTAACTTGAAAAGTTGAATTATGTGCTATATGTATTTGCGCGTACACATGCTCATAAGTCACATACATATCTACACAATTCAAAACAAATACTCTAACTTTTAATAAGAATATTTTGAATTAATCCATAAATATTTTTATATCAAAAATTTAAGAAGAAATTCTTTTTTTATCCTTCCATTGTGAATTTTTTTTTTTTTTAAAGTGTCTTCTTCTAGTCATATTTCACTGAAATCACAGTATATAAAAGAAATAATAAAAATATTGGTAATGGGTTTAATGTTTTATTAATTGATGATTTATATTATTAATCATATTTTAGGTATCACTTAGATATCCTTAGAAAGTAATAATTCGTTGTTACAAAATGTTATCTTTATTTTTTTATTCCATATCTAAATTAAATAACTATTTAGTCAATCATTCATAGACTAACTCTGTTATGTAATAATAGATTGTCCTGTTGAATAATATTTTATAAAGTTTGAACATGACTAGCACTTACTTTTATGATGCTATTGAAAATATTTTGATAATGTTTCTTTTCATATTTTTTCCCACTATAAATAAGCTATTTCAGGGAAACTATTATATATATATATTCATATTCATATTCTGCTGATATAAGAATTAGTTCACTAGTTTTCAAAGTTTATGACATGGAATTGAAGTCCATAATCGAATTTGAATTTTTTAATTAGTTGAAAATTTTCCACAATTGATTCATAATTTTTTCAGGAAAACAATTTATTTGTCCATTCAATTTTGGCAAATAAGTAGATCTGAAGTTAGAAGATAAAGTAACCAATAAGAAATACATTATTTCTCTAGCAATTAACTAGTCTTATTGGCTACCCTAATTCACTAGTGCTTATCAATACTTGTTGAGAATATTGAATAATGTATTGCATTTGGACTGTTTGTGTGTTTATTTTTACATAGAAAGTGATTACAAACTTTCAATTAAGATGAAGAAGCATGATTATTTAACTATATTCATTTTTTTAATTACTTTCTTATGCTCTTAGAGAATTAAGCATGCATTCATGTATATATCAAAACCTCTGTATTTTATGCTACATTTCAATATATAAAGATTTGAAATTGCTATCAATTATTATTAAATATTATAATAATTCTGAAATTTTTATTTTAATATTTTAGAATTGTAATAAATGTTCTAGTATAAACTTGCATAAAATTGAATTCAAGATATCTTTTTTAATTAATAATTTTTTTTTTTTTTAGCTTCTTCTTTTACTCAATGGTTAACTAACTATGCAAATGCTCTGAAAAGTAATGAATATCCAATTATTAAGGGAGAGATTTACAAGTAAGTCAAAATATACTTGCGCACACACACACACACACACATATATATATTAAACAAATAAAGGGTTGCAATTGCTTAACTCATTCCACAAGCAAATAACTATTTATTAATCAAATACAAAGCTAATTATATAAAATATATAGTTAAAAGAAAATATTTAACATGTATTCTGCAGAAAATAACATTTTGCTAACTAGTAATTAACAGTACATTTTAGAAATTCTTAATTGTATTCATCAGAAATGCAAGAGTACTATTTTTAAGTATATAATAAAAGTCACTTAATAAAAATACAAGCATATATGTTATATTTTAACTAGAAATTGATTTTTTTTTTATAAAGACAATATTATCCTTCAACCAATGTTTGGTTAAAATATGGGGGGTTCATTGCTTTTATTACTAGATTAATAGTAGCAAACTCTTTATATAGTAGTGCCACTAAGTGTAAGCCTTTGTAATTAATGGATGCAAAAAGTTTTGTGCTTAAAATCCCTATCTAATGCCTACTCATCCAATATTCTCAGACTAGATTCTTGTTTATGGCTTTCGTCAGTGTGGAATCTTGAATTTTAGAGCATTGATCTAGATCTTAGGACCTAATGCAATCTTTCAGCTGTCATTTTTAACTATTTGGTTAACTATAAAGCTAGGAGCCCAAGATGAAAACACAATAATGTTTTTAATCCAAACTCATCTGCTTGTATAATCATATATTTTATGCACAAATCTTCTTGCATCCATTGATTACAAAGGCTTGCACTTGGTGGAACTACTGTATGGAGAGTTTACTACTGTTATTAACAGCCTGTGTATGCATATGAAATGGTGATCACATGAAATAATTATTATTATTTAATATTTCTATATTACCTGAAGGATGACTTGTTTAAGGCAAGTTGTGAAAATAAATTTTGTATAAGTAATATATAAATAATGTAAATATAAATAATATTGGGTAACTTTTATATATATCTAGGATTTTTTTCAATATAAAAATATAAACAATATACTTATTAATATATTTTTGTTTATATTTTTTGATATTTTAAGTAATTATAAATTTGTGATATTAAAACAAAATTCAAAGTGGGCAATTTTCAATACATAACATATATATATATTTAATTAGTATTGTTTATTTTATATCTTCAAATTGAAGTATCTAAAATAATTAATTTCTAATAAAATGAAAATTTGTGTTGTTCTCAAAAAGTTGCTCTACATAAATAATCTTCATGTAATAAAGATATATATGAGAGATGATGACCTGGCCCAACTGATGAATGCTTGTTCAGCACGAAATGCATCGTGGGGGTTATTTGTCTTTTACTGTATCTTTATTTATATTAAATTACTTATAAAATAAAAAAGAATGGAGAAATATGGAAGTTATCTATCTATAAAAAAGATATTATGCATGGGAGAAGGAGAAACGTAAATAGTCATGTGTGTGTGCTGAAAATCAGATATATAAATCTTTAACTTGCTAGATAAAATCTCTAGTTTAATAAATGATTAGTAATAATCATTACGTGTTTATCAAAAAGTTGCTAACGTAAAAGTTGGGAGTTGAATAAATTGACGCTTGAAAATAAAAATGAGATAATTTGTTCTACATAAATAATCTTCATATAATAAAGATATATATGAGAGATAATGACCTGGTCCAACTGATGAGTGCTGGTTCAAGACGAAATGCATTTTGGGGATTATTTGTCTTTTATTGTATCTGTATTTATATGAAATTACTTATAAAATAAAAAAGAATGGAGAAATATGGAAGTTGTCTATCTATAAAAAAAAAAAAAATCATTGTTATTACTGAGTAGTTTGCATTCTTATTTATGATGGTTTAACTATAATTGATATTAATAAATAAGGAATAAATATATTTGTTATAACAATTAATTTATTGAATTTTAACTGCTGTGAAATGGTATGGTCAAGAGACATTTTTCAAATCTGTTCCTACTTCTCATCCTTGTGGCACTTTGTATTTTACAAGCAAATAATTAATCTTAAATATTTGCTTGAGAAAAATATTAAAATCTTTCACTCTTATAATGTCACAGTAATTATTCATATTGTCAGAACCATGTGGCTTGCTCACTGATCTATAATTTTTGATAACAAAAAATACAATGTTCTTAAAAAAAATAAATGAAGAGTGGTATAATATATATTTATATGCTCTAAAATACTTATGTATAAATATATATACTTGATTTTTTTTATCAATTTTATCAATTATCTATAAATACTATGAGCAAAATCTGCATGTATATACATTACTTTAGAATGAATATGAATGATATAAATTATGTATGTATTCTTTTACATAAAACCGAATCATTTTTATCTGCTCTCAAACACTAGTCATAATGATAATGTTTTCATAAATTATATATTATATGCCTTTTTTCTTTTTTATTTATGTTAATGCTAGTATATAATTTTCTACTAATAAAGTTTATTTTACTATAAAAAGAGTCATTCATGGATGATAGCTTGCTGATAAAGTCACTTAAATGAAACTATATAGCTTTTTTCAATATTAATAAAGGATACATAGCTTTATCTAACTTTAGAATAATAACGTGAAAGCTAAACACCTTCAAACAGATACGCTTTAAACATGCTTACGTGACAGCCAATCAGATGGAATAACGACATCACATGGGACTCTAAATTCTAAAACACAAGCCAGAACTAATCTAATTTTAAGATTTGAGCTTTACTTTTGTTCAATTCTAACATAAAAGGGTTTATTGAAAAAATGTTTTCCATATATTTTTTGGTTGCATACAATGACATTTTATTATAGAAAAATTAATTATTATTTTTAATTATACTTAAGTGTGATTGTTGTGTAGTTGTTGTATATAAAAGATTGTCTACAAACTAAAAATATTTGAAAAACAACACAGAAATCTAATCTACTTTTTAAAAAATTAGAGCAGAAAAAATGTCTTCTGTAATTTGAAAAAGCAAAGAATAATTGTTGAAAGTTAAACTATTACCAATAGATTATTTAATTCTTTCTCCTTTTTATAATATTGACAAGACCAATTTTTGTAATACTTGAACAATTGAACAATTAATGCAATTTAATTTCCAATTTCACAGGTTTTGATATTTTATCTTTATCAATGGAAGTTTGGGATTTATAGTTGGAATCAGTGCAGTTATATATCATCACTTTTAACTCTTTTTTTTACTATGAAAATAGTAGTATGAAATTCAAAAAACCTTAAAGTTTTGAACCTAAGCAATCACTTTTTTCTTGGCTGGGAATGTTAATAGCAACACATTTGAATCTTGTCAGTTTACTCAGTATATATAAAAGCAGTGTTTGTCTCTATTACTTCACTATCATTTGTTATAAACTTAAGTAATTAATATTTACTAGGCAGTGGTTCATTTTAATATCTTCTCTAGAGCAGTTTCTTTAACTACATTTCTTCCATGGCATTAAAATAATGGAGAAAGAAAAACTGATCTTGTTTATAACTGTAGTAAGCTGAAAGAATCAAGTAATTTTGTGCTGATATTAATTTGATAGTTAAAGAAAATAGATGCCTACAATTAGAATAAAACTGAATTATTAAAATGTAGAATTAATGATCCAGTGTTAAATCTGTCACTATTTAAGAAATTTTTTTAATTTCAAGCCATTTGCTCCATAGTAACGGTCATTTCCAGGTGCATAACTAAAAAGTAGAAACTGATCTGGGGAAGGAGATTAAATTGCACTGCCATCTGGAAACCAATGATTACTCCAGCTTACAATAGATTAAATGGTTTTAGAATACTAGAAAGAAAGTTAAGTTGTTCTAAATTGATGTGACCATGTGATTTGAACAAGAGAGATACTGTTATGAATTAGCAATTTCTTGTTTATTATTTTTTTACTAAAATAATAGTCAATTGTGCTAATGGGGGAAAATGCCAAATATTAGATAATTGAATTTTGAAAGAAATAGTGGAAATCAATATTTTCCTCTCAGTGATTATTAATCCACTTAAACACTAAGGAGATGAATTATCAAACTATTACTGATCTGAATGTTGATTAAAATTACCTAATACAAGTTTTGATTGTGAGAAATAAGTTGACTAGATCAAAGAATAGAGATAAATAGTAGGATATTCCAAAATACAAAGCTATAATGGCAGTAATTTGATTAATTGCGGTTATATTTTATAAAGAATGTCAGATAATATACAATAGCTATCATAAGGAAAATATATAAGAATCTTACATATGTGTAATTCATCTATGTTGTAATTTTTATTCTGTTCCGACTTCAAAATTTAGTGCCTGAAAAGAAGTAGTACACTTAAAACAGTATGGAGGATTTTTTTCATATGTATTATGTTTGTTTTTAATATATATTCCAATAATTTGACAATTAAAAGCATATGATATACATTTGTTAAGAAAATGAAATCTAACTTTTTACTTACATTATACATTTAGTTGTTATGCATTTGATTGGCTTCTTATATCATTTATCAATGTTACACAGAGTTTTCAAAAAAGATATATTATACTCTAAAAAAAAAAAGTTATATTTCAAAGTCAGCTTTTTAGAGCTTCCTTATATTAAATATTACGTGTTGTTTTTTTTTTTTTTGTTAATTTTTTTACTAAAATGTTAATCAGTTATGGTAGAAAAAAAAATCCTGTAAGTATAAGGGATTTGCTTCTATAAGGAGTGAGGAAGGGGACATTAACGTTTTCCCTCAATATTAAATCATTCAAGAAGTCATACCAAACTATGTCTAGAGTCTCAAGTCTAATGTGAATCAAATTACAAATAACATTAAAGCAGGAATTTTGAGAATACGATCATTTTTCTATTTTTTATTAATAAAGATTGCTGAATATAAGATAAGCAAATTTGACAACTGTTATTGTTTAATTATTTAGATAATTATAGATTATTTTCATATGATTTTTATAAATTTTAGTGCGGTAATTATTATTTATTGCTTGTTGTTGTTTAAGAGAGTAGTTTGAAAATTATTTTGATGAATTTAATTTTGATCTGATCTAATTATTAAATTAATCGATTCAGAATTAATATATATATACAATGTCCCTATTTATATTTAAATTAAAATCACTTCTCATTGATAAGAGTTTAGTAATAATTATTTAGTAATATATATTATATTTTTAAAATGACTTGCACGAGCGTGTGTGTGCAAAGCTGACATTTTAAAAATTCAAGCATAATAATAATAAAATGAAATAACTATCTTGATGCTCACCCACGCAACTCTAATAACTTAGTAAGTAAATCATTTTATTTTTTGGAGATAGTTGCTAGCTTTAGTTTTAAATAGAATTTTCTTTTAAATCGTATCATATTAATATTGTTTTAATATTTTATATAAAAATACTCTATCAATATAAAGAGAAAAAAAAAGACTTAATCTGGCAATGTATTTCCTTTAGTTAAAATTTATCTGGCAAAGTATTTTTTTAAATTAAATTCTTTTTTATATATATTATTTCATTTTGAACAAATTGATACGCGTTTTCAGATTTTATAATGATATCGTTAAATTTCAATTCGAGTATAAACATTGTTATATGGGGCAGTCAAATCTTGGGGCAGTCAAATCTTAGTTGTCAGTATTTTGCGACTTAAAAATCAATGCAGAGAACACTATATCCAATTAATTGCACACTTTTAATTGACAAGTTACCTATCGCAATGGCAACAGATTTGTTTTTAATACATTTTAAAATATATTGGTATTATATTTTCATCCATTTGTCATTTATTAAATTTCTTAATTCACTTGTATATAATATATTTTTAAAAAAAGATGGAGTTGCTTTTCTATTCTGGGTATCTTGGGGGGGGGGGGATCTAGTTATTTTGAATTATAGCATCTGTTTAAGAAATACTCTAAACTACTGTATTTCTATTTTTAGAACATGCACCTATATTTATAGTTTTTATTTTTAATTAATAATTTGTTGTATGCTGTTTTAATTTCAATCATTTTGGTTTCACTAAAATGATTTTATTTTAATTTTATATATAGTTATTAGCATTAAGAATATGTTTTTTTCTTTTTTGTTAATTTGTGCAAGATTATAATTTGGTGCCAAAATATTTTTTATTTGTCCGTAATATTTTGTTCAAATATAATGTAAAAATGGTGTTACAAAATAGTCTTTAAATAAATTATTGCAGGATAAAACCCTTGCTTTTCCCTAGAGAATCAATTAGACATTATTCATTAGATTTTCTATTTGCTGGCTGTTGAAGATTTGAAGATTTTTTTCTAGCTTAAAATAGCTTGTGCAGCACACATTTAATATTTAGTATTGACTGGATAATTAGTTTTGTATGGGATAGCTGTTCAGAAAAAAAAATTAGGCTTGATTTGAAACAGAAAAGTTTTATCTGGTGTATTTGAACCCAAGTCATGAGCTTGTGCATAGATGAGCTACAACCACATTATGAGGTTACTATGTGAAAAGGAGAATGATTTGCTTATTTTATATTTATTATGACAGTATATTTTTTGATATCAGTACACATACTAGGTATTTATGGATCTGGTATTTGGACATATAACAGAAGAACAATGTAGAGATATCAGACCACTCAACAAAGCAGAGAAACACGTGATGGGAGTAACAAAAAGAGAATGAAGGCAAAATATTTGAGTGAAAGAAGATTAGGTATCATTAACATCCTTGAAAGAATTAAGAAACTAGGGGGATCTGGGCTGGACATATTACTACAAGATTTATTAATAGATGGATAGTTTATATTTTAAACTAGATTCCAAGAAGATTGTGAAAGAGATCTAGAAAGAGATTATATATCTGGAGGGATAAAATAAGGAAGTTTCTTAGTGTGTTGTGAATAAGAGAGACAATGGTTCAGAGAAAATGGATTAAACATTAGAGAGATCTTATTCTGCAGTAGATTGATAATGTTTGAAAATAATGATGATATCTATCAAATGAGGTGGTGATAAACTCACATCTTCACAACTTTCTTGGATCAATATTCAGATATCTCATGTTTAGAAGTACCATATTTACATATATGCATGGAAAGGGTTATTTGCTGAAGGCCACCTTTTTTTTTTTATTACTTCCATAACTATAAGAGAACACCACCATGTTTCTTAAATGGTCTTTCCTCATCATTTCTTAGTACCCTTACAATATTACCCATCACTCACATTTATGGTTCTTTATTATAGCACTCTTTGACTTTAATGTTCAGATAAATATAATTATAAAGAATATATGAGCCAGCTTAGAATGTACTTTTAAAGATCAAGAATTATATCTGATACAAAACTTTAATTTAATAGGAGCTTAGTATTTTAATGAGATCAGATTAACAATGTACAAATATAGTTGATTACAAGACAATTTAAATAAATATTGTATTATTAATAACTAAAAGACTAAAAAAAAAAAAAGAATTGCTAAATATGCTATTAAATTTACTAACTGGCTATAATGAGATATGAATATACACTGTTTTCAAAACTGAAATTAAATTATAGCTTATATAGTAATAAAATGAACCTTACAAATACATATATATATGTCAACAAAATGCCTCTACACATACACATTATAAGTTATATTTACCGAGACTGTAACTTCAAAAATATGCGTGTAAAATGCGATAGTAGGGACCTCTACAGATGTAATCAATGTGCGTTTAATAAATTTATAATTACATACACATTATGTTGCCTAACAAATTATTCAGCAAAGTAATAATTTAAATAATTTAATATTTATTTGAATCTAAAATTAAACACTGTGCATTTACAATGCAATAAACATTATATATTGTTTTGTAAACAAAGCTCATAAACAAAACATAAGCTATTTTCTATTATGGAGACTTGGGAGGACAAAACATAGTGGATATTGTGGCTCCATTGAAATGAATTAGAATGCTTTCAGTGAAGAAATTATAGGTTCTTAAAATTGAATGTAGAAATGGAAAAAAAAAAAAATGGTTGATAGATTTTTAAAGTATATATATAGACATTGATATATTAAATGCTGCAAATAGATTATATATTATCTCAAAATAAATTTAGGAACAGCATAAATAAGTAAGTATGCATTGTAGATTTCATATAGATTTGGATCATATTTTTAGTATTGAAAGATTTGGAGCTAAAATTTGTTGTAAAAGAAATTAATAAAAAAGAAAAGCTCTCTACTCTAATGCTATCTATTGTAAACTTATGTTAGCACTATTTACTAGATTGTAGTGTAATTTAATTTTTATTTACAGATAGGTTTTACTTTTGTCAGAACTCTGGATTCAAATTTGGAATCAATGCAGTTATGAATTTGGCAGCTATCTCTAATTTCTTTTTTTTACTATCTAGGTAATAATATGAAATTCAAAAACTCTAATTATTCAAATTCAAGTCAACTAATATATGTAGTTATGTAGAGATAAAGCATCAATATAATGTACAATATGTTGTATTGAGATGAGAATTTTTTGTAAAATATTATTAGCAAAATATGTTATAGTCTGGAAAGCAGTTTGAAATGTGAAAGAGCAATGAAGTTGAAAATGTAGTTGAAATGATCATTATTATTAAGAAATATTGAAGAGGAAAAATTGATATGTTTCATTAGTCTTGCAGTAGTTTTTGCTATGGTGACTAAGATGACTTTTGAATAATTCAAACAATAAAGAACATAGGTTGGAAAAAAAAGTACATAATATTAATCTATTTTTATCCAAATCTAAAGATATATCTAGGAATAGTCTTCTTACAAAAGTGGGGGCTGTAGAGAGGAATATAAAACAAAATTATTGTTTATCACTTAATTCATTTTAGATTATAGTTAATTTACATTTCAAAATAAGTATGTTGTTTTATTAAATTATCACTAAGGTTAGGAAAGTTCATTTCATCCATTTGCTAATAATAAAATTGGGTTATGTAGTAGCAAACTCTACTCTTCTGATATCATCCTTTATAAGCTGGAGTAATCATTAGTAGTGCTTATTAAATCCATATTCAGTATTATCTTATCCATATCTCCAGATTAGTTTCTAGGTTATGACTTTCATGTGCTCAAGAAGAGTTTAATTATTGTATAGAATTAATGAAATTAGTTGGGTAGAAAGTTGTCATGTAAAGTAATGCTTTTAAGTGTTATATGTACTTGGTTATCTGAAAATGGAAATAGTGAAAAATATATTAATTGATATAATAACTGCTATAAAATAGTGATAAATATATTAATTAATTCACATAATAATTATTATAACTGAAAATGCTTTTAATAAGTTCTAGAGATTAAATCAAAATTAAGTAAAAATCATATCAAATGTTGTGTTTGCATTATGGCTGTATATGGATTAAAGAGTTAATGAATCAGAAAAAGGAAGAAATGATGTTGGAGATTTTTGAAATGCAAGTTTGAAGAAGAATACAAATAAGTTGGAACTATAGTATTGAATCAGTACTTAGTACTCAGATGTTGCATTATATTATAAGCAACTTACTCTGGGGTTTTATTTAATGTAATAAGCAGTTGTAATAATGTAGGATTTAAATATTTTAAGCGCCGTAGGTACAAATATAGAATTGATAGCACAATGTCTTTTATTTCTGAATATTTTTTAAATCTGAAAAAAAAAAAGAGAGAATTTTATATATATATGTAGTTTAAACAGTAAAAAAAAAAATTGTTTATTTTATTTTATCTACATTGAAACTCCAATAAGTGTTTAAATTGAACAAGAAAGAAAAAAACATTTTATATGGGGAAAAGTATATATTGACTCTAAAACCTGTAAACTGTTTCCTTATTTTTTTTCCAAGAAATTTACTTTGATTTTAAATGTTCATTCAATTAACTTGTATCAAATGCTTTTGAAAACAAAAGAAATCAATATTTCAATTTCTCCATATTTTTTTCCTTTTAATAAAAAATTGGATATTATTGATTGTTTTATAAACTAGTGTGATGGTGAAATGCAATATATTGTATATACATGAACACAATGATTTGATTTTGTCAAATAATAGATATGTTGCTTAGGAAGCATAGATTATAGACTAGCAAGATTTATATTTTAATAAAAGAAATGTTATATTAATAAAGTAAAATATTGATCATGAAAAGATGTCATCTTCTTATCATTAAAAAAAAAAAAAAGTTTAAAACAGACGCAAATCTAAAATAAGAGAGAAAAAGTCCAGGTATAATTTTATAGATAAATGTCTATGTCAGGAGAAGTTAATATTTTAAAATCAGTAAATTTTATTGTTGATTATATAGCTTATTGGAGTTAGAGTGCAGAAAATGATGAAGATATTCTAGCCTAGATAAGAACTTGCAAAGAGTTGATAAGTGCTCTGTAGTTCAATTTTCAAAATGAAAAAAGTTAAATGTATTGCTGCAAGTTTTGATAGACAAATAACAAAACATTCATCATTTTATTAAAAACTAGATACAAAAAAAAAATAGAAGCAAAATAAAAAATGATAGAAAAATATTTTTGACACTATCAATAACTAAACTAAATTGTATAAAATCATAACACTCCGCATATTAATATACAATGTTGCTATTTCTCTTATGAAAAAAAAATAGAACATTATCTGAAATAATTAAAGAACCCATAAAGTTAATTAATATTGTTTGAGAAGAAATAGTATATTCTTTCATTATTATTTATAAGATATCTACTATTCAAAACACAGTGAATCAATTGTTATTGCATCAAAATATTATTAAGAATTTTTAAATAGAATGTGGAAGGAAAACCATTATTTTTTTATCAATTTTTAAAAGAATTTTTAGTAAAGCATTATTTAAAACTGAAAAATAAATACTAAGCTTTCATTCAAAATATTAAAAAATTTTCTTATTCTGGATAAAAGATTACTCCACCTATTTTTGTAATATGAGTTTGATGCTGATAATATGGGCTGCTAAAGAGTAATAATTAAAAATCTAACCAGTTGTCAATTTATGATGATATAATATTAGATTTTTAATAAATTAGATTATAGATAAAATTAAAAGATAGATTATCAAATAATAAATGTGGGTTTTCATTGCATTTAGGTTTCAATAATAATAATAATAAAATTGACTTTTGTACTTACTCTGAGAAAATATATATATATCCCTTAAAAACAATCTATGCACAGTTATATTTTTAAAATTATTTGTCAATGATAATTTCTCCATTCATGTTAGAACCAAACTATGAAAACATTGTGTAAATATATTAGATACTACCAAATTCCTTTATCCACTTTTAATCAATCTTCTGATTTACACTCTATCCATTTAGTAGTTATTCTTATTATTAAAGTTATGTTCTGAAAATCTTAATCTCTAAGATTTTGAATCCTAGGTAGTTTACTTATACTGTTATAATCTGAGATCATGTTAGAACAATATTATTTAAATATCTCAGTTCATGTATTTTTTATAGAAGAGTAGTAAATGCCAATACTAAATATCGGATAGATTTATTATAGCAGTGATTTATCCACAATAAACTAACTATGCATTCCTTGAGTAAAACAGTCAGCTGTATAACATATTTATTTATATCCTGATGATCAAGCTATTGCTTGGAATTTTTTATGGTAATAAAACCAAGACATTTTGCTAGTTTGTATGTTCAAGACATTATCTTGAACAGCAAGATAAAATAAAAACTATCCACAATAAAAAATTTCAGCTTATGAGCTAATAATTTTTTTTAAAAAAGTATCATTCTATTACTTTCATTTAAACACTATCATATTCAATTCTTCATTGTGTTTGTTGATAATTAACATATCATTTTTTCCTTTTTTTTTTTTTTTTGTCTATTTTTTACTTGATTGTTGTATTTTGTAGACTTTTAGTTATAAGAAGTAAATCAATAGCTAATGAACTGTATTTAACACATATACTAAAAAGTATTTTTTTATATATCTAAAATATTTCTTTTCTAATAGTAAAAAGTTTTTTTTACTCTTGAAAGCATGATATCATTAATATTAATACAATATAAATTCCCTTTTTTAAATAATTATTATAAATAATCCAGAAAATTATTTATGAATAGTTAGTTGTTTTTGGAGTATTCAAGCTTTATTTAAAAATAAATAATCAAATAACTTTATTGCACATGAGTTTATAGGAAGTTCAAGCATTAGAAATAACAGTTGGACCATGAATCCATGGACTTGAGCTCAGGTCTGCCACTTTTCCATTGCACCAAACTATGTAAGGCTTCTAATTTTATTAAAATCATCAAAGTAATTGTATTATAATTTGATTGTTTTAAGGAGAATCAGATTGATAGGAAAGACAAATAGGCAAATGCCTAGTGTGCTGATTGATTGATGGGGGTGGGGGGGATATGAATTTATTTGAAATTATTTTAACAGTATGAAATATTTATTATAAATATTCTTAATAACCTCCACTCCTCAACACATTCTTGAGACATATGAATAAATACAGTTTTAAAAAAACAAATGATTCCCAATACGTAGTTCATACTGAACTGGAACTCATCATTTGACTCAGATCACATTCTCTCATATATATCTTTATCATACTTCACTATTTGTCAATAGTAAATTGTTACATTTTGATTTACAAATGTCAAACTTACTCTATCCACAACTTTGATATGATCTACTCTAGTTAGCTGCATTAATGACCATCACTAATTATTTATTAAACTAGAGATTATTCCTTTTCCAGGTATAAGCTTTAAACTACAGTTGAAGAATGATATATCTATTTTTAATTAAATATACACACATATTGAGTAATTCGACTTCTTTTCTCTTTTTCATGTGTAATATCTTTTATAGATATATTTAATAACCTCCATTCCATCATACATTCTTGAAATATATGAATAAAGAGATCTTAAAAGACAAATGTCTCCCCCGGATGCATTTCATGCTGAATTAGAGGGAGATTAAGTGTGTCAAATGTTTGGCCTTTCTAAAGTGTCCAAAAATTCATTACAACTCTTAATATAATAAGTCCTATTTTAAACTTTTAGTAGTTAAATTTTATATTATTAATGTTTTTGATATTTAATACTATCACAAAAGTATTTTATATGAAATATTACATAAGTTTTTTTAATGAGTGTCAATGTTATATAGATTTAAGAAATTATATTAGTATTAGGATAAGTCACATATTATCAGCTGTTTTACAGTCACACATCAAAATATTAAATTATTGTTTTAAAGGAATAAGTTTATAATAATATTTTTTATCTAATATACATCGAATAAGCTAAGCAAGATGTAAAATTAATAATAAATTTGCATGCAAACAAATGTGTGATAATAATAAAAAGCAAATATTATAAACTGCTAAAAATAAATTAACTTTTCAAGACATTTTACAAATACGTTATAACTAGAAAAAAAACATCTAAACAATAAAACAAATGATAGCCTTGTGGACGATTTAGAATAGAATGGGTTTAAAGGCTTTCGTTTTATTATTTTTCTAATGTATTTTTAGGAATAAAGTTTTACTGTAATAGTCATGTTAAATTCTCAAATTACTCAAAATAAAACATTTAATGAAGCATATAAAAAGCAATTACAAAAACAAGAAAAAAGATACTGTGAATTTACAAATCCTGTTTTATCTCAGTAGTTTTTGTTGTTGTTGTTCTTAATTTATTTTCTTCAAACATATTTTAGATTTTTAAATCAAATTATGCAATATTGTTATTCTTAATTTATGAAAAAATGAAAATATATTTATGATTTTACTCATGCATCTTAGAGTCATAGGAGCTCTTTAAAATTTATGATACAGCTCTAAAACTGTAATTCAGAGAACAGCAAACAATAGCAAACTACCATCAACTATAATTATTTAATCAGAATATTCTGTTGCCTAGTTGCTCTAATGAATATATGTTTTTTATCTAAGTCAAGTTTAGCAATGTATTTTTTTTAAAAAACATTACCATTAAGTTACTACAATCAAAAGACGGCAAATGTCTTTGCTATTAAAATATTTAATTTTTTGTATATTATTTTTAAAGTAAAAGCTATGTGTGTTATTAGAAATTTCTTTATTATATATACATCTTGTAATTCAGCTATAAATGATTTAATTACCAGATGCCCCTGTTATAGTTATTTGTTTGACTAATTTGAAAAGTAGAGAATATATTATACAATAGTCACCCCCCCCCCCAATTCTTTTTTTTTTTTTTTGCTACTTATAAGTAATAATAAATTTTCAAAAAAAAGGTGTCATTTTAATCTATCAATTTTATCCAAGTTGACTTTCAATAGCTTAAAATGTCATATTTATGACCTTAATATGTATTTGTAGTGAACTCGTTTTTTTTTTTTCTATCATTTTGTTCTTCGCACATGGTTTTAATCCTTTCTGGATCAAAAATATATGTTCACAATGATAAGCTTTGGAAGTAGCAAAAAAAATAGTTGATGTAAAAAAAAAAAACTATGAAAAAATATGTGATAATGCTTTAGAAAGTTCATTGCTATTTGGTGCAAAACTAT
Organism: Epiperipatus broadwayi; assembly: GCA_028023455.1. NCBI lineage: Eukaryota > Metazoa > Onychophora > Udeonychophora > Euonychophora > Peripatidae > Epiperipatus > Epiperipatus broadwayi. The sequence goes on from JAQFVV010006769.1 coordinate 94,073, forward strand.
GAGATTTTGTTTAATATCAAGGAAAGAAGACTACAGTTGGATTTTAGTTATAAATATAGTTTGTAAGAGGTAAATGGAAGGAAAAATATTGAATATTTATTAAACATTTGTATTTAACTTGCAAACTCTGATTGTTTTAGATAAATTTTATAATAGATTTATAATATACTTCTATCAAATGATTTTCTTTCTAATTTTATATATGTTAAAAATTGCCGACAATCCAATGTAATAATGAAATATTTTAAAATGATCCTCATGTTTTTCCACTGTAGAAGACTGAATTTCAAATGGGTTGATATTTATTCATAGTTTTCAGCAGTGTGCATGAGAAGTTGGGTTTTTTTTTTTAAAAAAAAACAACTAAAAATGAAATGTGTTTATGGAAAATTTAAATAGAAATCAAAACAAATCCTAATTTCTTTTGACTATAAAAGTTTTTTTTGTTTAAAATGATTTTTTCATGAAATAGTATTGAAATTGATTTTCAGTGCATGATTTTTTTTTTTTTTCAAATAATACACAGGGTGCAATATTATTTATTTTTTGTTTTAATTAAAATTGGAATAATGACAAAAAATATACTAATACTAAAAAGTTTAAAATAATATATATAATATTTTACAATAAATGCTTTTATATACTATATGAATACTAAAAAGTTAAAAATTATATATTATAATCAACACAAATGGATCATGTAAAAACTATTTAAGTTTTGGGGAGAATATATCAATTGTTTATGAACATAGATATATATTAATCATGGTTTCAAGAATACATTGCTTTATGTTTTTTAATAATAAAAAATAATAATATATTTTTTTTAAATGCTGTTATTGTTGATGTACCAAAGAATATTATTTCATTGAAGAAAGATAATGAGATTTAATTAATAGCAAATTCAGATTAATGTATCATTATATTGGTTTTTTAAGAAACAAAAATTAAGAATAAAAAGTATTTAAAAGATAAACCAGAAATGTCTGTGTTATTGATACACAGTATGGTCAGGCATAGTATAAAAGAAAAGCTTAAAAATTTAAATAATACATTTTCTAAGTTAAAAGAAAGCAAAAAACAGTATTGTAAATGCAATGAACAAACCAGTGTACAATGAGGGATAGTGTATGGCATTGTAGTCTCTCCTGTGTCAATGATTTATCACAGCTGCTATATAACTACATTCATTATGTGTTTTTCAATTAAAGATATGTGTTTGTTCTGATTTTCCATCATGTAGAACCTAAAAAATACAAAGAGTGTGCCCTGAAGCCTAAGCCACCATATATAGTGTACCGGTCAGTTTACACAATCACACAATTTTATCTAGAATCTGACTACAAGTACCTCGGGTCCAATCATGTGTGAGGTACACATTTCAGGAACATTCATGAACTCTGCCCTGTATGCCCAGCTTCTAGATTCAATTACTTGTGAGCAGTGACTATGATGATACTAGATTATTTAATTTATTTTTTTCTGACATTGCACAGCAGAGAAACAAAGAGACTCAGGAGAAAATCATGGCAAGTGCATGTTCCCATGTGAGACAGACAAGCATATTTTGACTTTAGCAGGATCTTATAACTCCAAATCATGACATTAATAATTTAATAACTATATATTTTAAAATTAACTAAATCAATTAAATAAAGAACTGGCAATGATCAGAGATGTTTGTTTTAATATTATATTTAATAATAAAGATAAATAGAAAGTCAGAAATTTATACATTTAGTTATATTAGATAATTAGCCTCATATTACAAATAAATTGTGTTGTACTTATTCCCACTTTAACATGGCTATTTACATATAAGTTTATATATTATTACTTTTGATGCAGCATTATGATATCTCAATAAAATTATGTAGCATATAATTATAACAATTCGCCCAAATTACAAGGGAACACACAACCTTGACTAATTTGGGAAGATTTACTTAATTGTTAGTTAACTAACTGACCAGATTATCAAAAGTTTATTGTATATGGAACTATATGCAATAAAGACTTATTTGTTTTATTTGAATGATTAATGCATGTGGGAGTATTTTATAAATAAATATACCTAGAGTCGTTAAGTAACACATCAACAGACACTTAATAAATTTACGAACTATGTTTAATTAGACCATAACATCACATATATAGATATTAAGCTTTTAAAGGAGGTCTATAATAAGATTAAGTGGCACAGTGTTAACATAAGACCAAATAATATTTGTGGATCCATTTCTTGAAAATAAAATGCTTTATCATTTTGAAATAAGAAAATATCAATGATGACTTGCCACACCCACATTTCATGGAATTGACTTTTAGGAGTTGAGGATCTCGAGCAGAGTTGCTATGGGCTGAACTTTGCTGGAATTATCCCATGCAATGCTTTTGTTGCACAAGTAGATGTTCCAGGGTCATTCATTGCCCTGATTATGGCCTAAATGAAGATGAGATGGTGTGGGTGTTCTGATGCACATCTCTAGATAAAGCTTGATTATAAAGAATAATAGATGCTAACTATGCTTGGAATAGACTAATAATTAGTCAAGATATATATAACTAAGCAATGAAATCAACTGTGATGGTATGATCGGATTTACTAAACTTAACTTAAAAGGCATTATGATAAAACTATATTTAAGTTTAATATGCTAATGTTCTATTCCACCCCTTTTATTACATTCTTCAATAAAACTCAAATGTTTAATATGATATAAAATTAAGTCTAAGGTGTGTTTTAATAAAAGTATACATATATGTTTAACTGGGCAAGAATAGAGAAATATAAAAGAAAAATATATAATTAATATATTTGTTTTGAATCAATATTGTGCTAGTAAGTAAAGTAACATTTGTATAACTCAAAGGTGGAACTTTATTTTCCTCCCTCTGTTGTTTACACAAAAGTATAATGAATAAAAGACATTTAAAATCTCCCAATCTAGCAAGCATTTGTAGTTTTAAAAGTAAAAACAAAATAATCAATAAATTGGCACTCCCCTCTAATGGTGAGGAGCTAAGCTAAAAATAATTAGACTTGTGAGGGTGGGAGTTTATTGGCATATCATTTGGGATTTAAAATATATATTATACAAAATTATTAGGAAAATAATTGCCACATCACATTAAATTTGAATTAAATTATGAGGCTAATCTAGGATATTTATAACATGAAATAGAGAGTCATTTACATTAAAGATTATATATTTAAAGATTTATAAATTTAAGGAGAAAACACAGGTTACAGAGTTTATAAGGCATTAATATTAAATTCTTAAATATTTAAGAATTACTGAAAAGAAAGTTAAAAGTCTATGATGGTGTCATTTCAATGGCATTACCTTCATTCTTGGGAATTGCTGACAAGCTATGAAGTTTGTTTCAACGTGGCTCATTCTGAGCACAAATGTTCTTTCCATCATTTTGGAAGCATGTAGCAGATTTCCATGTTAGTTTTTAAGGCATAGCTCAAGTTCATGGATGTTTAGTGGTAGAGTGGCAGTCTGGTGGGATCTGGATTAGGCATAGTCAGGATAAGTTGCATCTTTCCCTACTACTCAGTGGTTGTCATATTGAAATTTTGAGTGACGTGGTTTCATTTAGCTGATGCCTTACAAATTTAAGTACTCTTTTTCTCTGACTGAAATCAGGCCCTATTTATATGATTTCTGATTATCTAAGGAATGCTTTTATGCTCCATTACCTAAGGCTATAAAATGCTGTTACAGATCGACTTTTACATGAGGAATTTGCCTATTGTTTTTAAGGTAGTACAACATAATGCAGTTGGGTTGGTATGTTTTTAAAATGATTGATGTTCTACTAAACGATAAATTCTTGTTAAGGAAATTGATTTGATTTTTTATAAGATTAATCATTTTAAGAATACTAATGAATTTTAGTTAAATATTTTATGTTTCTATAAGCTTCCAAGCCGATTGCATCATCCTGACCACCATTACATGAATACATATTTTAATATAATATTTGAATATAATTTTAAATATCTAGTTTAACCTACAACATATGAATATAAATATTAATTTATACACAATCCTCCATCATCTTTTATATATGTGTGTGCTTTATGCACATATATACACCCTATTAAAATATATAAAATATTGTTATTTATTTATTATTTAGTTAAGATATTATTAAATATCTTAGGCAGAATTATTTTAAAAGGAAATTAAAAGAAATTGGATTATATAGGTGCCTATATAAGCATATGAATGGGATTTGAATTCGGTTTAGTGGTGGGAGATTGGATAGGATTGTGAAGTGCAATCTGAATCTCCGATTGACTGCTTTAATAGCAAAATCCAAATTAAAGCCTGTCATTATTGAAAAATTATCTAGAGCCTCTACAGAATAATTAGAATTGTCTATTAACTAATTTCCAGCTTCAATCATATAAGTCTATACCCAACTGCAGAATATGACTATTATGAACTATATTAAGACTTCAAATCAGAGTACTTCTAATTATTGGCATTAAATATTAGCATATATCAAGCATGACTAATAAATTTTTCAATTAAAACAAAATGAAACATTTAGTTCTTTAAAACAGAAGGTAATTAAAGCACAATTGTAAAGAAACTTGTAAGACTTTTTTTTTGTGTGCATAAAGGCTTTAAAATGTAATTTTGCATATCAGTTAATTTTTTACTTTTTTTTACTCTTGCTATCTATAATGGTGTATGTAAAAGAATATTAGATTTAAAATGATTATTTCATATTAATATTCTAATAATATAGCCTGGAGTGAAGATATTAATTAGGCATGAAGAAATATAATAAATAATTAATCTAAGAGTATAATGATATGCCTATTTGATATGCTGATTGCTTTTCTGCATATATTTCATTAAATTATTGTGCTATTGTATAATGGTCCAAAAGGAAGAAGTCTTAACATATCAGCACTACAGGGCGCCGCTAGGCATTTGAACCTAGAAAATTTATATAGAAGATAGATACGTAAGTTTAAAAAAAATTTTTTTTTTATTTTATATATTTTGATTCCGCCTGTTAGCCCATTGTCACTAGCTCAGTGGAGATGCAGAGATAATAAAATAATTCTTATCTAAAAACATTTTTAATATTAAAAAAAAATAATAATAGAGGTCACTGCTAATAATAACACACAAAAACATTTATTTAAACATATATAAGATTTAACATTATTTTTAATATAATTTTTACTCGATCATTTAACTTACATTTTAACTTGGTTTTTTGAATTTAATTTACATTTTAGCTCTTATAAGTTCGCACAGATGAGTTTAATCAAAGTTTGTTTTATAATGTTGAGTATAGATTGGCTACATAGATTACATGGTCAAAAACATTTCAAAATAAACATAAACAATCAAAATATAAAGTCATTGATGGAATAGCAGAGGGAAATTTACAAGAAACCCAATGGCATTCATCATAAGATGCCGCATTGACATCAATAACTTAAAAGACATCCAAATAAATATTTTTTAGATACTCACCGTAAGGTATCATTATTTACTGAATGTCTGTATATTTTGATCAAATATGAAAACCAAAAAACATAATTAACCATAACGAATCTATGCAAGCGTCTATACCCAACTTAAATTTAATGCATTTAAATAATTTTTTCAATATTAATAAAAATAAAAATGGAAATGATTTTAAAAAAAATACATTCAATAAAATAATAAATAATTTAGTCAGATAGGAAATTCTTCTATTTAGAATATTGAAAAGTTTAGCATTTAGAGTTCTTTTTGTTTAGAAATGTTCATTAATTATATATTTCTTACATTTAGAAAAGTTCATCTTTAAACCGTTGCCATTTGGGTTCCAGTGTTAATTGTCCTGACATCCTGGGGAGACTGGTATGCTGTTGGCCATTTTATTGATTCATCTGGAGGTCTTTTACTTTAGCTGGTCCTCAATGTAGAAACAATTGGTCATTTCTCTTTCCCTTTTAGCAGAACTGAAGGGATTGAAGAGTGCATCTTTTCAATCCCTTCTCCTTCAACTCTGCACCAACACATATCACCACAGCTGTGATACCTCTTCTTTAATTCTCCTTCACTCACTTTTTATGGTAGACTATCAGATCCAGTGGAAATTACGTCATGATGATGGTGATGGTCTTTTCGCTGAGGTCCGATTCCATGAATGATTTCTTTTATTGGTCTTTCTGATCCCATTGTTTTTTCTCCTATCTGACCTTTGCTTATACATTTTAAATGCCCAAGGACTAGTTTACATTTAACTAATTAAAACAATCATTTCCATTTTATGATTAATTAATGTGTTTTCCAAACTTAAAGATATATTTTTATCTCTAAATCTTTTTAAGTTTTTGTTGAAAATTTAGTTTTAAAACTTTTTCTTTTTTTTTTTAATAAAGTTTCTTTTTTAATTTCTCATCTGTGCGATTTTATATATATTATAAAGTTTAGATGACTTTTAAATTTCTTTTTTTTTAAAAAAACAAATTTTTATTTGCAAACTTTATATTTTGATTTCATGTCTAATAATAAAAAAATAATGTAACGGCGTATGTGCCCATTATAATTGATATAAGAAAAATTTGTTTACTATTGGTTAGCTTTTTCTAAACATGCCGAATGGTAAAATAAAGTGTTGTTAAATTTATAAAAGTAGTCTCTGTAATTTATCTCCATGTGTTAGAAAGTTAGAAAAAAATATTTTCATTAAATTAGTGAAATTATTAGATTCTGAACTTTCTTCTTATGCTCTCATGAGTTCACATGAGGTTAAAGAAATTAATTATTGTAGGAAGATATGGTTGTCTCTGGATTTATGGGTATTCCTTTGTCATAAATTCTATTGATATGATAAGTATATAATAAATGAAAATATATCCATAGTAGCTATGACAAAAAGGAGCTTATCTTCATGTTACAATCTTCCTTATGGATAAATGACAATTACTGAAATATGGTTAATGTTTGTATTTATTCTGTACATGAGAATCCAGTTTGATCATCATTATCTAAAGTATTTGCAATAAACAGTAAAAAACAATTATTTTGTACTTTCTTCTAGATAGATAACCATCAATTGTGGATTGAGCCCCAATGGATAGACCGTTATAATATATAAAAAATATTTAATAATAAATACTTTTATTTACTGTGCATTAAAAACCCAAAAATAACGTATTTCAAGTTAACTATAAATACCCCAATTAAGATTGAAAAACCCTTATTTTTTGACTTTTTAGAGCACAATGAATAAAAGGATTTATTGTAAAATATTTTATATATATATTATTTTTAGAATGTAAAATATTGTAAGAAAATCTGAAAAAAATAGATGAAAAGTATAAAAAACATAATGGTGAAGGAATCAACATAGACATTTTTGTTTTCATTTTTGCTTAGATCATTATGATAAGAGAATTAATATGAATATAATGTATTGATATTGTTGACTTAGCTTTTACTAAAAAGGCATAAATAAAAAGAGAAATATAAGAATTATTTGATGATTGTGGATTTAAAGGAGGTAATAGAGGAAATATTAAAGGATTTTTATGATATGTAATGGTTCAGTGAGTAATAATTATGACATATCCACAGGAACTTCTGATTTTCTTAAGAAATTTTACATTAATATCATCACTATTATCATATACTTGAAAATCATGTTAATTAAATATCAAAAAATTTGAGTTTTTGATTAAATATTGTTTTATTTTATTTATTTTGCTGTAGAATGATTTTTCTGTTAATATTATTTTGTAAGCCTAAATTTATTTTTAAATGAACAGTGTATTCAAAGTTAGAACTGAAAATTTGTTGAAAGTATTTATCTGTTATTAAATCATTTTCTAAAATTGTTGTCATCAAAAGTAAATTAAAATCAGTCATTGAAAATTGCTGCCATTGTTCTACTGTGATTGAAAATAATTCATGTCATAAAAGAGGAGCTTTGAAGAAATTTTCTGGTGATTTGTATTCCAATTGCAATTATAACATGGAGTTGGATAAAATTTAAAAGTTATTTGACAATTTTAATGTAAAAATTATATAAGTTGTATTTATTTTTTCAATAATCATTCTAATATTATTTTTCCATTGAGCTTTTTAAAAAGTTAATAAATTGAGTTCTACTATCAAATAGAAAAACAGTACGCAGTTAGAAAAAAAAAAAAAAAGAATATTTCCATTAATTTTTTTTAATATAATAAAGAGAATTTTGTCTTTTTATTATATTTCTCATTGTAAAAATGTTATTTAACAGTTTAGAAAAACTTTATAATAAAGTTATTTATAAATATACATTTTTTTATAATAATAATTTAAAAAGTTAACCCATTATATGCTTTTGATATGATAATGCTCATTTTGTGGAAATTAATGTTTCGAAATCTTTAATTAAACTCATTTGATTTGAAACTGTAATTTTGCTTTTTGTATCAAAAGAATTATCCTTAAATAAATCTTAGTCTAATATTATATTTTTACCAGATGGTAATAGTTTAAAAAATTATTGTGGAAAAAATAAAGAATTGGAAGGAGATTTATTCACTAGGAAAGACGGTATAATTCGTGGTATAGATAAGCTAGGAAAAGGGGGAAATAGAATTAATTAATTCATTGTTTGAAAATGTAGAAATGTTAAAATGAGAAAAGATAGAAAGAAAAATTTAAAAGTACATTTACAAAGTGGTGGATTTTTATTCTTCATAGAATAATAGATAGAACAAATTAAAATAAAAACGTTGCTTGTGCCTAATGATATTGTTCAAAAAAAGAATAAAGTAATGATGACATTTTGAAAATATGTAAAAAATTGAAGAATTATCAAGATTGGATAATTATTTAAATTTAAACAAAATTTGTTTTGGAGTTAATATGAGGTTAAACTATTTGTCTGAAAAAAGTAGTGGTAACTTTTTAGATATTTGAAATGGAATGTTATAAATAGGGATTTGTTTGAAAAAGATGGTATACATTTATTAGATTGAGGAAATGAATTAATTTACAACAAAATCGTATTTATTAAATTAAAGAAGAGATTAGCATATATATATATATATATGTATGCATATATGTTCAAACAGAAATACAATGTTGGAAGTGGAAATGGAGAGGAAGAATGTTTTTATTTTTAGATAGTGAAAATATAGATGAAGATAGAATATTGAATAATATAAAGGTAAAAAAAAATTTTTAAAGATGATATTCGTAATAGTTAGAAGAAAATAATATTTAAAAGATAAATCAAAGATTTTGATTTAAAAATTGTTTTTCTAAATATGCAATGGGGGTTAAAATATGAATGAATAGAGAGGATGTTAGATATGCTAGTAGAAGTAGAGAATTATTTGAGAGATGAACAACATTTTCAGAAATGTTAATTAAAAGCAAGGAATATGTGTAATAACTGAAAGAAGGGAGGAATTTAGTATTAAAAATTATAAGAACATGTTAAATAAAATTGAAAGTAAGTAGAGAGAACTGGATTTATGTAAAGGTAATGTGAATGATTAAAATGTGAATGAATAAAATAAGAGCATTTGGGAATATTAAGCATAAATGTTTGTAACTTCAAAAATAAATAAATGTGAAATATTAATTTGAAGGTGTGGCCATATTAATGAAATTAATAATATGACCATTTACAAATCAATATTTCACACTTTGTTCTTTTTAGAGTGCAGTAGCAGAGTCTGGAGCAGACGATCCATGAGTCTTGGCCCAATGGTCTCACTTCCATTGCTTGAACTTCTTATGAAGTTTCAAGTAATAACCCATTCAATTGTTATTATTATCTAATGAAATTGATAGAATGAAGAATATGAATGGGGTATTATTGAAATTCTTTGCTTGAGAGGTGGAATGAAAATTTAAAATCTGAAATTATTGTATGATGGGGGAGTTTACAAGATCAAGGCAGCATTTAAATTTACTTTTAGATTTTGTATCAGTAGATAAAAAAGAACTAGCAAATATAAAAATAATTAAATTTTTTGATGAAAGTTTATTAATAAAGTTTAAAGTATGTAAAAGTTGTTAGCTGGTAGGTTAGCACAGCCACCTTGCAAGCAAGCAGTTGGTTGCAGATGGTTCTTGTGGGATCACCTCCCAGCCGATGCTATGACATATGGGAGAAAAAAGTATGTAAAAGGTTAGGTACAGAATTATATAGAAATATTGGTAGAGGTATGTGTGGATAAACGATAAATGAAAACTGATCGTGTTTAATAATATTTTGGAAATAATTATGTGAGATGGGGATAACACACTTTTTACAATGCAAAAAGAAGGGAAAGGGCATCAATTAAGGGAGAAGGAAGTAGCAATTAGATGATATATTGAATCGGAATCTGAGATTCCGATTGCGCTTCAGAACCCACCTAAAATCTTCCACTACCAAGCCAAATTCAAACCCTATTCTTGCATATACATTCCACTCACTAACACAATTTTTGTCTCTTTTCTTGATTATCCTTAACTAAAATATTTCTTAATGAAGATATATACATAGATATCTGAATTTAAACACACACACACACACACACAAAAGAAAAATAATATAGTATTTAAAAGTGGAATACGTATACACAATAGGTAACTGACAATTAATTGTAACAAACTTATAATATCAAAATATATTATATTTTCTGTATTTTTTTATTTATTAAAGTTATAGTAATTATTTAGTAATTGCGGCTCAGATGTATATAGATATTGTAGAGATAAACCTACTGAGCACATATTTACTAGAAAAAGTTTGTTATATGTCATTGTATAAAATTTTGTCTTTTAAATTATTTTTGCTATTAAACTATACTTTTCTTTTTAAATCCAATATGGAAGATGCAATTGTAATTAGTCAAAAATAATTAAAGGTGAGAAACTTGATCTTGTTTAATCCTCTAAAATAACTTTAATTGAAAGTTTTTCTAAAATTAAAATTAGAACTAAATTAATTGATTTAGTTTTGTCATAAACATTTGTTATCAAATTAATTTGGGTTTGAATACATGTTATCTAACAATGGCAAATTCCAGCACAATGGGTAAGCTTATGTAGAAATTCTTTTAAAAAATTAGATTAGAGAATGATTAGCAGTGACCAATCAAGAAAGCATTCCAAAAATACTGGGGCATAGTATAAAATGGGCTAATTTTGACCACTGAGAACTAAAAAAAAAAGTCAATGAAAGCAGTTGCCAAATAAATCTACATTCGTTTAATTTCAATGTGTCATGAGTAAACCCACTTCACCTTTCTCGACGTTAGAGATGACCCTCCCTGAAATCTGCACCCAGGATACCAATACTTATAGACTATAACTATATGCCTGTTTGTTGAATAATAAACTTACTACCTGCCTGAATAACTATGCTCGTCAAACTAGATCTAGTTCTCCGAAGGAAATCTGAACATCACCAAAAGAACAGCCAAGTTTGTGCAGAGGTAATAATTTCAAATGCTGCTAGACTCTTAAATTTACATTGAATAATTTCAAATCTCACCTATCTGTTTCTTTAAACACTTTGTAAAGCCTTCCTTGTAAAATTAATATTAATTATGAATTAATCAATTTGTAAATTCTTACCTTGTTAGTCAAATGTACTTTGTTCTCTCTATATAACTTAGCAGTAATCTCTCCTACATTAAACCTCTCCTGAACAATTACTTTTTTTTTATTTCGCATCTATGTGGCAATATTTTTATTTTCATTATTATATTTTCGTATACTAAATTATATGTCGATAATTTTCCCCAGAATTGCAAATGTCTACGCTATCTCTTTTAAAACCCATTCCTTACTCTTCAGAGGGTGATTAATCTAGTTTTAATAAAAGAAAAAAAAAACAAATTTGTTATTCTTATTATAGTGGATGCCTGTGAGTCTGGGAGACTAAAATAAAAATATGATAATTATTGTACAATGTTATTTTTGAAAAACTAAGCAAAAATCTATTTTCTTAGAAATGTTTTTTTTATTAATTAAATAATAGCGCCAACTTCTAAAAACTTTAAATATACTTATATGAATTAAATCAATATTATTTTCTTGAAATCATTAATGTAAGGTATTTATGAAAGCACTTAAAACCAAAGATTTGTATTAGTTATATGTTGTGGAAGTTTATGTGTAATTTAAAATAATAAAAGGGAAAGGGGGGTAATCCTCTAGTTCTATGAGCTGTTATATTAGCTTTAATTTTATTTATCCTATAACCATGTAGTAAATCAAATCATACCAATATGCTGAGTCTTTATCAATAAAGATAGGTGATAATTTTTTATTTCTTAGTTTTAAGTTTGTATATTTATATTAATTCAAGCATTACATGTATACTGGCCTTTAGTTTTATATATATTTGTGCTTCATTTCCCAGGCATATCAGAAAACCCAAGTCACATCTATTTTTACTTTCAATTCCAAGGATAAGGTTTGTAACCCATTGGGACTTCTTCTTGGTGCTAGATATTATTGCATAGGGTTCACTCTGGCAAAAGTACAGCTTATGGCAATTCAATAAAGTGCATTCTTCATTGTTTGTGAGCCGACACTGCCAATGTTTGCAGAGAGTCATCTTCTTTAGCCGGAAATTAAAGCATTTTCTTGAATCTTAAAATGGATCTCTTCATTGCCATCATGCATGTACCACTCTCCCATATTTCATTCTTGCTAAAGCCTATCAATACTCCTAAATCATCTTGTTATGATTATGCTAAATGGATTGTCATTTTTATATTTTCATTCATACTTTCATATGTGCTATTTCTGCCACAATTATTGTTTTCTAGATTAGCTTCCCACATATGTTCTTATTTCACAAATGTGAATACTATTTTATTAATCAAATATAATTACCGTTTGCCATCAACCTCAATAATCTTATGTATTGGTTCGAATGCTGTTGTTATATTAATGGTGGATTTAAATAATTTTAAATAACTGTAATCCAGCACTATTAAAAATCTTAGATATACCATGTAATCTGTTAATTATTGACATATAAATAGCCGCATTAGAACAAAGCCATGAATTATTTGTTACTGCAGCATAACTTGAATAAATATGCTCATTTTATAGTATTGTAAGAGAGGTTAATGTCGTCTAAGGGAGATAAATACCCATTTTTATTTGTATTTTGTCACAAATAATGTAATCAATCATATATACATCTCAAGTTAACTCAATAAATCTTGTATATATTTCTAAATATCAAAGTCATTGTTTCATTTATTGAATAGTAATAATATTTGATGTTATATAAAATGTTTAATTTACTAGATAATCGAATCTCGCTAACAATAATATTCTATACATGAATAAATTCCAATTAGAGTCTTTTTGTGTCATAGCTTTGCGATGCCAGGGGTGAGAAATAAATTAGATCGGTATCATCAGAATTGTTGCTCATAAGTTGGTAGATCTGGAAAATAGGCAAATAGGGCAGAGTTCATGAGTGTTCTTGACTTATGTATCTTGTGCATGATTGGACTCGATGTACTTTTGCCTAGATGCTAGATCTTGTTTTATGAACAGACAAAACCGACCGGTACAATATGAATTTAAGAAAAAAAATAGCTAAAATAGAATTAATGTGAAAATTAAGTGAACTTAATATGTTAATTAAGTAAAATAACAATGAAAGGGATAGTTACAAAAAGTTTTGAAGATATAATAGCAGGAAAAATAATGAAGAACAAGATTAAGATTGTTAAATGTAGAAGAGTGAGAATAAAACCTTTGGCTGATAAAAATTTTGCTGTATTTATCACCCTGTGATCCACTGCAGTTCGTAAAAAAATCCATGTATCTCATTAAGAAGAGAGACGAACTGTTAACATCGGCTAAGATCTGCAATTCTAACTGGTCACACACTGATGAAATGATCTGATCTCTACAACCCCTCACATAACGTTTCTGAACTTGGTTCCGGCTTTTGACAGCTAGAAAGATACATCTTTTTCGTTTATTTTTTTTTTTCATAAATGTAATATTATAGTTTTCTTTTTCTTTCCACTATCCATATCTCAACAACAATCATGTAACTGTCAATGATTTTTTTTTTTTTTATGTAAACTAATAAATAAATAAATCTCATACAATTTTTTTTTTTTGCAAGTGAATATACATTGAAGAGAGATTAAGCTAAGAAATGGTTAGAGAGATGAGTTATAATTGACGAGAGTTAATAGTTAGATTTAAAAAAGTAAAATCAAGTGGAAAAGTTGAATTTATAGTTAAAGTATAGGAATATATGCAATGAATATTTAAAGAGAAAACTTTAATAATTTTGAAGATAATAATATGATTCTAAATAATGTGAAAGTGTAAAAATTAAACAATATTTTATAAAATAAAGTAAAAAAATTAAGCTGTAATTAGAATCTTAGCAATAATTTCCATTGTATATAAAATATTTACATATATAACAGTCAAAAGATTAGGACCTGTATTATAAAAGTACAAAATATTTGTAAAAGATTAAGAACATATATTCAATGAGATATATAATTCACTCATTGTTATTCAATTGAGTAAAATAAGTTAGAGAAAAAATAAATAATAACCTACAGTATTTCTATAGAGAGAGAAAACACTTATAATAAGTTGCATAGCAATAGATTATAAAGAAATGATTAAGTCTTTATGGAATTTATATATGTATGTCAATTGGGGAATGTTTGTAATTTTGAAAAGAAAAAAAAGCTCTAGAAACTATGAATTATTTTTAATGACTGCAATAAAAAAGAATGTGCTATGAACAACTGTTTTGTTTTGTTTTTAAGATTTAAATGCTTAAGCAGCAAAAACTTTCTTTGATTGTAAAATTTTTTATGAACAAATAATTTGCTTCAGCGAGATAAACTTTTAGAAGCTACAAAATTTGCATACTACATTTGGGTCATTAATACTTTAGCGTTTTCATTTATTTTATTTGAAAATATTTCAAATAATTTACAATAAAATAAGAAATTGGCAAATAAATAGCAGAAACTTATTTTAGTAGAAAATAAAAGGCCAATAATATAAAATCATTGGCAAATATAAAAAATATTATTTGTAATTTCTAAATTTTATGATTATAACTATTTGACAATTGTGTGTTTTTATAATATAAAATAAATGCTATGTTTGTATTAAATGTGAAACTTGTTTGAACAGAGATGTTTATTATCACCTTTATTATTTCTTTTGGTTCTGAGAGAATTTTTAGACCTTGAAATAGAAATAATAAGAATAGGGATGGAGATTTTCGTAATGGTTAGGAGAATGTATAATATGTGATTTTCTTTTTTTTATTATTGATGTACCATTCAGATATGACCTCTTCAAAATGTGCAGAGACAGAAATAGGAAAATTAAATTCAATTAATAAAGGGAAATTTGTCATAAAGAAGTTGAATATTACATCAAATGGAAGCAGGAACTATACAGATAGTTTGGAACTTAGATTTGAATTAAGCATAAAATGAGATTGATTAAAAAAAATTCATATTTCACATAAGTCTTGCATATTCCACATATATCAAATATGAGATGTGTAGAATAATTTGGAAGAAGATGATGCTAAATGGTGTAAGCTAAAAAGTAAGGCATGTTGTATTGGCCAGGAAACTCAGATTTTTTTTATATTAAATTTAAGAGGAAATAAGTACATATGTATTGATGTTGATTTGAGAACAGCAAAAGAGGCTATTCAAAAAGATATAATGTGGATTTCTTTTTTTTTTTTTAATGAAGGAAATCTAATATAAATTTAAAATGTTTATAAGATTACATTATATGATCAAAAATTTTAATTAATAAAAACAGTGTTTAATTGGATTATGATGAAAAGAGATACTGTCATAGATCACATTATATTCTTATAGTATATTAAATTTTATTTTCATAGAATCCCATTACTTTTGATTCATCATTTTTATTTCCATACACTCATTAAATGTACCTTATTATAATAAATTACTTAATTCATTTAAAACAATCTTACCACAATCAGATTTTAAATCTTCATACTTACCAAAACATAAATTTAAATTATTATATTACCCACACAATCTTATTCCATTAATCATGAATACTATATTAATTCTATAAACACACATTTCGCTTATTTCTAATCTTAACATATAATATTATAGTTTATATCAAAAATATTAACAATAAAATCAAGAATTAAAAAAAAATCTCTTTTTTTTAAAAAGAATTCATTCCATCTCCAGTTTTAGCATCACCATAGTAACTAAAATAGTGATTCAAAACTCCTCACAAGTTTTTAATTTCTCCTCTTCCTGTTTCTAGTAACACATAATCTTATGTAAAACATTTTTTAAAACAAACACAAACAATAACTTGATAAAAGTTTAAGAGTTCATTGTATTCTTATTTAGTTATTATATCTTGACATGTTTAAATTAAATGTGCATAAATATATTCTGGAACATGATATTAATAAAATGGTTTAATAAATATTAAATATAATTTTATTAATTTTTCCAATGCTATCCTTTAGCATATGTAAAGTTAGTTTATAAGTAAGCTTCACTTCAACTGTTTCTTTCATTTTATTTTTATGTAGTAGTTTTATATTATTAAAATACATATAAATAAATTCAGGTAACTCTATTGTACTGTAATATATCATTTTTATCATTATTAGTCATGATTAAAAGATCAAACAGATTTTCCTGTTATCTTTTATGCTTTTAACTTATGACAAGATAATTTTATTCACTAGGATAAAATATAAACTTCATCTTTATAGCTTTTATCTTATATAAAACCCAATAAATATCAGTTATTATATTCAACTGTTCTATAAATAAATAATCATTAATTATATGATAAATATCTTCTTTTAATTTTACAAAGTTAACTATAACATATCAGTTATTTAATTCAAAAGAGAATTAGTTTCAACTAGACTTATAATTTTCCATAAAATAATTATTTTAGAATTTGATAAACTAATTGTATAAGTTTATAAAATGTATAGCTCTGTATTTTATAATTGTTCCTCTGATTTAATACATTATTAATGAAACTAATTAAACCTGGTAGAGATAAACAAATGATCTCTTACATGATAGCAGCTGTATTTCTCTTTAAGTAACTGTAGTTTATATTCCTTTTCCATGGTTTTTCCAAATAATAATATCTTTAACTATTCTTTTAAAATTTCCTTAGTTATCATTTTAATTATGATTTGACATACAAGACTAATTAGGTCATGACAAAGAAATTTTGTTAAACTTACTTCATTATTTTAAATATCACTATTAAAATATGTTATATCCTGTTAGTTATTACTTTTACTGGTTTAAAAAAATCAAATGTAGTAAAAGTTTTATAATTTTTACAAACTTAAGTGAATTAAGTGTTCACTTCACTTTTGATGAATTGATTTTTCTCCCCTTTTAGTTTGTTACTTTACCTTATATACTGTAGACAGAGTGACATCAGAAAACTAATTAATTAAATTTTATTGGTCAATATCTAGCAAATTTTTAAATAATTATTTTTCTACATTATAAAATAATTAAAATTGATAAATATTTTAAAAACTAAATTAAGTTGACTAACTTTTTAAATTGAAATTTAAAATATAATTATGATTTTAATATACTAGTAATTAATTTTAAATAAGAAATTTAATAACAATGTTTATATTTAAAATACATTATTATTATTATTTTAAAATAAATGATTATCTTCCAATAAAAAATGATTTTTATTTACTAGAATTGTGTACTGAGAACAATACATTCATCTTTTAAAGGATCACTATCATTTATTAAAATAAGGTTAAATTTATTACCATTGCCACTTTTACTATATCAAATAAATTTCTATAGGTAAATAAATATGTTTGTATTGATTAAAAACTATTGTAATGGAATTTATATAGCTATTTATAAGATGAATAATTATATATATATATATTCAGAGAATTCTATATTTTATATAAGATGAATAATTATATATATATATATTCAGAGAATTCTATATTTTAACTCTATACATTAAGTTATTTGTGCATGTTATGTATAAAAATCTATAATATTATGATTGTATATTCTTTAAATTTAAAATTTTGGATTATAATATACATTTTATATCCTACTTTTAATACAACCAATCAATCACACGGTTACAATATATATATATATAGAGGGTGCAGATTTCAACACGGGTTAATTTTTGTAGGATTCAACAAGTGATATTGTCATAATATCTTTAATATTAACTACTGGTTTATTTATTCATTTATTATATTACCCATTACATGTATATTAATAATCTCAATGCATGTGTAATATAAATCTCCAGTAAGATGTGTGATGTAAGCTGCTTCTGATAGATGGCATCATGATATAGTGATTAAAACCTAGTATATTAAAACTTAACATTTTTCTTTTTTTTTAACAATTTCTGTTATAGAATGTCAATATTTGATCTAGACTCTCTACTACTCTGGTATTTATTTTATTTATGATGGCTAACATTTTATTCCCAGTATATATGCATATATGTAAACATTTACTTTAAATTTAAAATGTCATCTCAGGTGAAAATCATAACAAGTTTTGTAATGCTATAGAAACCTTAATTTAGTTATTAGTAAATCTTAATCCATATTTAATAGTAGACATTCCCTGTGTTTTTCTTAATAGTTTATGTTATATCATTCTGTTGATAAATAATTTCATGAAAATGTATATTCCATCTATATAAAATATTGATTGAAACATAACTTCTTTCAGAATGGATAAGAGAAGCTTATAGGTGTGTACTATCCAAGGATAAAAAATAAATAAAATAGGGCAAAGAATAATAAAAGAACTTTTTTTTTGATAGTACAGACTTCTATATTTGTTGTTTTTCTAAAAAAAAGTATGTCCTTTTTCTTGCTGCTATATACCTCACTCGAGGAATAGTTTGCTCATTAATTTCTTTAAATGATTATTGTAATAATAGGTTTATCAAACTTCAGATATACATATATGTGATTTAATACACGTAAAATGCAACACATATCAGTTATCTATTAATGTGCAAATGAGTAATGTTACTTCAATAAAATATCCTTAAAATT
Organism: Epiperipatus broadwayi; assembly: GCA_028023455.1. NCBI lineage: Eukaryota > Metazoa > Onychophora > Udeonychophora > Euonychophora > Peripatidae > Epiperipatus > Epiperipatus broadwayi. Next base: position 113,177 of record JAQFVV010006769.1, read on the forward strand.
GTTTTTATTTTTATAGGTAATTTGAAATATAGTGACACAAAACAAGACAAAATTGGCGATTTAGTTTTAAACAACATTTATTTATCAGTCAAAACTTAACGTTTAGAAAAAATATGTATGTATGGCTATTGTTTATATCAAAGTAAAAATGTGTGTGTTTTTTCCTTTTTCAAATTATGCATAACTTTAGACCCTTCAAAGAATTTAATGTTGCATTACTTTCTAAAGAAAATGCGGACAAATTTTAATGTAAATCTTACAAAAGGCAATGTATTTCTAAATGAAGTGGAGGGATATCAATTGGCGATTTTAATAATTAATAGTCCCAAAATAAGATTATAGGCTAACATTCACACAAAAATATTTTTTAATTCTATACATATATGTGATTACATGTGGTAAAAATATCCCAGTTGGTTTTTATTATTGTCGTTGTTGTTGTTGTTGTTGTTATTATTATTATTGTTGTTGTTATTGTTATCGTTATTATAAATATTAATAATAGAAATAATATTTTCCAGTAATGTTAATAATAGGAATATTTTCCAATAATGGCTCTTTCCATCACCACATTGATTTTATGATGAATAAAGCTCTCAAAGTTATAAAAGCTATTTATGATATGGAAAATCTTATAATAAATATACAAAAATCAAGTTTTTATATCTTTGATACTTACCATCTTGGAATATGGCTCAATTATATGGAATTCTCATACCAAGACAAACATTATAAAAATTCCCAATCTGTTTTTGACAAATTTTTAAAATTAAATAATCTAAATAATGAGCAATATATCGAATTAACACTGAGAACAAAAACAAAAGATCTTAAATTTCTCTATAAAATTATTTCCCAGAATATTTCTGTATCTAACTTGCTTTCTCAATTAAGTATCAAAAAAACAGCATTATAATAATCTTACTCGGAATATTTTTGGTTAAAATTTGTAAATGTGATATATTAATATTCTCCCCTTTACTTTGTTTGCCCAGAACTTATAATAACGATTTTGCTAATAAAGACATTTTTAATTTATATTTTAAACAATTCACTAAAGCCATCATAAAAAATATTATCTTCAGTTTTATTTCGTTTTTATTTGTTTGTTCATTGTTTGTTTGTTTTAATTTTGTTTCTATTATTTTGTTGCTAATTTATATTATTTAAATCACTGTGTAATCTATAATTAGCTAAATACTGCTGATATGTACATTAAATAAAGAATTGCATTATTATTATTATTATGATGATGATGATGATGATGATGATAGTGATAATGATATTATCTCTATCTCTTAGGCAATATAGACTGTTGGTTTGTCATATTGATCTCTATTGTTTAGGTTTACTAATATGAAGTAGATGCTCTAACTCAGTCTTTAATCATATCTTGCCTAATGCCATTTCTACCAGATTACAAAAACTGTAAAAGTAGAAATGGGAGTAGTCAAGATATGGTTATAGACTTGGTTCGAGCATCTAAACTGGAATGGTAAAAATGAGATTAGGCAAGATGTGATTGTATACTTGGTTTAAAGCATCTACTTCATATTAGTGAGCCCAAAGAAAAGAGATCAATATGACAAACCAACAGTTCATATTGGCCAAGAGATAGAGACTACTAAATTTAATTAAATCTGCAATTCAAGAAATATGAAATTATGTATGTTAATAACAGTAAGAATTACCATAACCTAACTCCCTCACTCAATCATCACAATCTAAAATTCAGTTGATTAATTGAAGTTACTAACCCTTATGAAATTGCTAGGCATTAATGAATGAGTTCTGCGAGTTAAAATTTATTTATCTATGTCTACTTGTGTGATATAAGAAGTGAAATAAATAAGATTTATGATTCTGAATTCAATAAATAACCATGTTAGTTTATTTACATTTATATGACATGTAATGGTAGAAATGGAAAAATAGGCAAGGTATGCTTATAGATGTGCTTCAAACATCTATTTCATATAGATGGGCATCAACAAAGGAGTCAATGTGACAAACTAATAGTCTAAATTATTTTTTAGAGACAGAAACTCTACTAAATTGGATTAAATTTGAAATTAGTGAAATACGAAATTATATATGCCAATAAAAGGAATATATATATATGTAATGGAACTAAATCCCCATTTCAACCATTACAATCTAAACTCTATTTGATTAATTGAAGTTGCTAGCCCTAATGAATATGCCAGACATTAATAGGTAAGTTCTAAATAATAACAATTATATGAAATGCTTATAATGATGTAGAGCTATTTGTGAATTAAGATTTATTTATCTAGTTCTTCTTGCATAATATAATAAGAAGTGAAACAAATCAAATTTATTCAATAAATAATAATGGTAATTTTTTACACTTTATAAATATGATCTAACTAGCTTAACATATCTAGTGAAATAAAATATGAAATTTGGTGACTGTGTGCTAGTTTATACTATGATTGATGTTGAACAATAGACCTATTTTAAATTCAAGGAAAGTGTATATTTGACATAATTTTGCTAATAATGAGTTAATAAAAAAATCCTAGCTTATCGCAATCTATATTGAAGTGTCAGATCTAAATAAGCTTTTGGTGAACTTCATTCAATGATTGTTTACACTTTAACAAATTAAGTTGGTTTCCTCTTTGAATATATATGTGAGGTCCCTACCTTCGTATTTTTCAGACGCTTATTTCTAAGGTTATGAGAATATACAAACATAATAATTGTTCCCTAAACATTTATAATAGAATTAAATAAAAAACTCATCATTTTGTAATAATATTGGAACATGTAGTGCTCAATGTTTACCACACTTAGTCGGGTAATGAAATTCATATACAATCTTGCGGATATCCAATAAACAACAGAATAATAATAATAAGGCAAAAATAAATTTAAAAGTCCTTCCTAGCATGATCTAGTATGATTTCCATGAAAGTGGTTAGGCATTTCAGTTCCTTTAGACGATGAATATGTGACCTATAGTTGTGTAATCCAATTATTATATATATATATTGTAATGGAACGGTCTATTTCTCAATGAGGGTCATATCTCGTTATAATCATTCATTTAATTAACTCTGTCAAGCTAATCGTGAAAGCATTAATAATTAGATAGAATGAAATTCGATTTTATATACCTTCTATTTCCCTTCTACTCAACTCAAATTATGCCATAGTATATTTCTGTGACAACATGATGACTGTTCTAAAAGTATTTGAAAAATGGTTCACATTCATGCATCTCAGAAATATTTTTTCTCTCACCCCCAGTAGATTTATAAATTGATGGCTTTTTTTTTATGTTATACAAACATATATCTACATTATGTGACAGTTATACATAATTTTGCTTTTTAAATACTTTTTAAAAAAGAATATTTTTAAACCGTGTAAAAATTCATTTTATTTACTTTTTGACCCATTTACATTATTCTAGAATGAAGCATTGTATATGATTAATGAGAATGCAAATAACATTTTTATTTTTAAAAATATTTTCACTGTGTTTTAAACAATAAATACAATTTATTTTTCAACTCTTTATTTTCCAAATGATTTAAAGTTAAAATATTTTGTGAATGAGGTTGATGAAAGATTTGTATATACGTTATTTGAATTAACACTGCTAATAATATAATTCTTAATGTTTTTCATTCTGTAAGAAAAAGTAAATAAGACCAATAAAAATTAATTTATTTAAATTGCTAGAAAAATATGTATATATATTATTTTAGTAAATCGTGAATTCAATTAATAATGACCACTTTGAATAGATTAATATCTGTTTTAATGCTGTGGTAGAAGGGTGAACTGAAGAGTTAAAGATCATTGGATCAAAACTCAACTCTGTTATTTTCGGTGCTTGAACATTGCATGACTTTTCACTTCCGTTTTGAAAACAATGAACTACTAGGGATTATTGTTTTGGAGGGGAGTTTTTACATTTAGATCACTTTATATAATAATGTGTTTTACTCTTTAGATCTTGTGAAAACTAAAATGGTATTATTTATATAATAACAATACATGATTGTTTTGTTGTTTTTTTTTTGATCAGTTGAGCATTCTTTTAAAAACTCTAAAGGAAAGTTATTTTTCAAACAATTTATTGCTTATAAATTTTCTTAAGATATTACTGTTTGCTTTTGGATCTATTTTTAACTGCTTTATTAAGACTGTGCTGGTAATTAATGTGGTGGATTTCTTGCTTTAAGTTTGATATTACAATAAATTAAGAAGACTTTGGGCAAATAATATTAATATCAGTAGTTTAATGCATTTTTTTTACATAATATGTAAAATAAAAGATATTGGGAATGGCTTCTTTACCACACTTAATATGTATAATTTTAAAAATGAATTTAAGTAAAACTGTTAGTTAATAACTTACTGCATTTCTTGTTGAAACAATCATTGAACTTGGCAAAATTTCTGAATGTGAATTTTGTTACAGAATATGAGCAATATGAAAGTGAAATTATTTTTTCATTGGATAACATTATTGTTGCTATGAGTCAAGTGGATAATACACAAAAATCTAAAATATATCCAGTAAGAAAAATTGAACATAAGATTGCTTATCTTCCAAAGTAAATCATGTGTCACATCTGCAAAGAGAAAAAAATGTATTAGACTAATAATTAATGGCTATCAACTTACTTCAACACAGAACAAGTAATATTTTTCACTAAGTCCTCAGTTTAAAAAAATTCTATAGTTTTAAAATTATTTGTTAAAATATTTTTGCTACTTTTTATCCATCTAAAGATTGTAATATAAATTAATTTATAGTTTTATAAACAATTAAGCTTTTTATTATTTATTTATTTAACATCCAATGTTCGTCCAAAATAAAATATTTTCCATTATTTTTGTGGATAAATTCTCCAGGTTTTTTTTTTAATATAAATTTAACACTTGGAATTATTGTAAGCATATATGTATTTTTGAAAGTGTCAATATGAAGTAAATCCATAAGTACTTTGCATAAGTAAGAATGTCAATCAAGTTTATACTTTAATATTAATTACTGGAGAGTTTAGGTAATATATTACAACTGTTTTTCCTGCCATTTTTTTTAAAAGAAAAAAGAATTTCACATATTTCCAACTTTTCAGCCATGACAAAAAATCAGCAAGTAAGCAAAATACTCTTTACAAAAAAATTTGCTATATTGTATCACAATTTTACATGGTAACATAATTTGTCAGATTGATGCAAAGTGGTCCCACAAAAGGTATGTAACTGCAGAAGAATGTACAACAATAGGCACGCTTATCAGAGAACAGTTCTGGTTATTTTGGATCCCCCTCATATGTCAATGAAGATTTACACCATTTTTCAATATTTAAGAATCTTCAATTTAATTAAATAGTAAAAATTTTATTTTTTATATATCATTATTATATGTATAGATAAGCAAGCTTAAACTGCTTTTTAATCACTGAAATTTTTTTTTGAAAGAAATTTAGATACAAGATAGTATTTGTCTCATCAAAATTTTAACTGGACAAATTTTCATTAAATCTATATCTGCATGAATGTTTTACATTTGAATTTTTACATTTATAGCTATAGACTTTAGTTTTACATTGCATTTTTAATAATATACAATATCTACATTGTTTGCTTTTGATATTTTATAACTTCTAATAGCCCTGTGATTTCAAGATTAATTTCAAATGAGTAAAGTAAATTTTAAAAAAAAAAATGGGATTGGACTAAATAGAACTATCAATGTGCAATCTGGTATTGCAGTGTTTAAATGTCATGTATCCTCTCAGTTATTAACCATATAATTTCTTTATATTTTCTAAGCTTTACATAGAACAATTTAGTATTATTGCATTAACTGTATGCAGTGGAAGAGAGTCAAACTCTGCAGTTTAAGTTCTGTTCTGTCATTTGTAGTGCTCAACTTTCCCATTAACTTCTAAGCAATAAACCACTTGAATACTTTATTTAATTTTTAAAAAAGTTACAATCTTTATATTTACTTATTAAAATGCTTCATTTATCTCTCCTATAACATTGTGAAAAGGAGGATTGTGTTTTTTTTAAAAAAAAAAGATTTAATATAAACACTGCAAGAAGAATGAAAAAGGTGTTGAACCTTTTAGAAAAGTCTACCCTATGTACACATATAATCATAAATGAAATGGAAATAGAATCAAATGGCACAGTTCATTAAAAATTCCAGATTTAAATTTGTTAATAAGAGATTAAAATTTCTTTTATCTGGTTGCCTTTATAAAAAAGGACAAACTGTTGTTATAAAATTCACAGAACAGATCATCTGAAGAAAAAATACAGTATTCTGAAAAAGTTTTAATAATTATTTATTAAAGCTTGTTCTGGCCCAATTGAATACCTGTTAAAGAAAAACAAGAAGAAAAAAATTGAATTACATTTTATGAAATAGTTAACGTGAACTTGTTTAACTTAATTTTGTAAGTCATTTTATAGCTTTTGTTAAAATATATAAATGTAACTAGAAGTTTTTTTTTAAAATTCCTTAAATCAGATGCTCTTCTACAGTATTTACATAGGTAACAGAAGCAGCTATTTCATGAAATGCTTTAGATTTTATTTAAAAATTGGGAAAAACTTAAATATATTTAAATCTTTCAACATTTTTTTATGTCTGTTAAAAAAACTAATTTGAAACCATTGATACTAGACTCTCTGTTATTGCATTATTATAATCTTTTTTTCTTTGGAAATAAATAATCCATTTCCAGAAATAGAACTTAGAAATACATGTCTATCCTAAAAAGTTTTGCAAAAAATCATGTGTCAATTTTATGTAATGCATTAAAATGGGAGGTGGGGTTAAATCTTACATATATGTGCGTTTGGTGCCATTTTCTTTCATTTTATCCAATTTTAATGTAATACTATTGAAATTTCCAATACTCCCTATGTATATTGTTATGAAAAGTAATGTTAGAAATAAATATTTTTCCGTTAGATCATCAAAAGAGTATGGGCGAGTAAGATGAGCTCTAGGGAGTTGGGTTCAAAGATGTCAGGTTTCCCTAGTATTTTGTATATTAACTATATAAATATGCAAAAATGCTTTCCTTTAAAAATATTATCTACTGTGTTATTGTTATAGTGATAAAAAATAAGTAATATATTTTTAATTATATATTTTTTTATCAGTTTGTTCATTGCAAAACAGTTTATTTTATGATCCTTTATTCCACTAGGTTTTTGTGTTATAAAGCTTTGAACATTTTTTATAAAATGTTAAACAATTACCCTGTCATAATCTTAAACTGGAAAGTCCTGTATTTATTATATATATTTAAAATTTTACAATTTTTAACCCAGTTATTAAAACATGTTTTATTTTTTATTACAGATAATATTAATTGCTCAGTCAGTATTCATGAAAAATTTATAATTATACTTGGCCATCTAAGTGGCAAAATTTCATGCTATTTCTCTTCTATTTATAGATATGCTGAAATTTTTAAAAAGTAGAATAATTATGACAAATATATTATGAATTAAATAATATTCATTTCTCATAATACACAAAATATACAATCTACAGTTTATGTTTTGTCAATTTAATGTTTTGAAAATCTTTGATTATATTGTATATATAAATATATTTGTAATATTTAATACAAGTATATGTTTTTTACTGAACTTAATATAATTAAAAGGAATTTGAACTCAGACTATTAATCTCCCTACAGCTATTCACTCCATCCTATGCAATCAATATACATGACCATATACATGTGAAAAAGATAAATGATCTCCAATATATGTATTTTGCGCTCAACCAGCATTCATCATCTACATCAGCGTTTCCCAACCTTTTTTGGCTCGCGTACCACTTAGTAGTACATCACGATAAATTGTACCACTTCGTAAAAATGATTGTATTTCGTGAAATTTGTTATTGCGAGTGTGTTATTTTATTTGCATTATAAATATTATAGAGTGACCATGTATGTATTCACATCTCATAATAAGACAAATTACATTGAAACATGCCTAAACGTCATGCCAGATTATAAACTGACTGAAATTATAAACTCACTGTAACATATTTATATGTATGTGTTTGTTCAAAGTTTCATATTTTTCCCAAAATAATTTATTAAAGATTATATTATTACATTAAAGGTTATTTGGTATATATTTTGTTCAAAGTGTTTTCTAATTCCTTCATTTGGTTTTCACGAATTTGAGTCTATTTTCTCTTTTTCGGAGCATCTTGCTATTGGTTGGGCCATGGAGAGGATAAATCCAGCATGTCCCAGGTCATGGTAAAAATAACCTCAGGGGTTATCAGGCTAGCTCTTGTTCTTGTTTTCTTTATATTGTTCAGCATGAAGTTAATAGGATTAAAATTTTGATGATTAAATACTAGCTTACATCTAGTAATCCACAATAGATGATCAAGAATTAATGAGAGTCTAATTTCTGGGTATGATCCTTTTCTGATTCATTCTTTCAAATTAAATAATTTAGATTGATTTGCCTTGATCCGACTCATTATTTATCTATTATTTTGTCATATTTCGTTTATTAATAAATAAATGGTTTTAATAAAAACACAAAATTATAAAAAACCAATTAATATATTTTCTTATCATAATCAAATATTTTTATAAAATAAATTTAATGAGATCTTTGTGCTTATTTCGAACAACATAATTTTTTGAAATTTGGTTCGAAAGATGCGAGGTATACCCTTAAGTCTACAGCTGCTTTCAATCTGTTTCGATACTTATTTTTTAAAATAATATATGAAGAAAAAGCTCTTCCTACTAATTCCATACTTGTAAACGGTAATAATAATTTAAGAGCTTTCTCGGAAAGTTGTTCATATTCTTTAATGTTTAACCAAAAATTAATTAGATTGTGTCGTTTGAATTCTACTTGTAAAGTTCTGTCACATGATAATTCTATTAAATTTCCTTTATCCTTTATTGATAATGATGTAGCTTTTTCTAAATTTTCTGCATAGAAGGGGTTTGAAATCCAATTATCATTTGTGATTTCGGGTTTTAAAAAATATTTCATGAAAGACAATTTTAATCCTGTTAAATGTGCTATTATATTTTCTCGTATATCTTGGGACAGACTAACCTTATTTTAAAACAAAAAATATGTAGAGTTTCGAATACTTCCAGTTGATTGTTTTCAATACTTATATATATATTACTGTTTCCAAAAATCTAATTTCTTAATCATACTTTCAATTTTATCATTAACATTAAAGATCGTTATCGACTGTACATATTAACAACTTTATTGTATAATATTATGAATTAAAATAATTTTTATGAATTATAAGAAAAAACATTTCTATGATATTTTTATGATTTAATTATTTTTTATGTCCGCCATTATTGATTATTTTTCGTGTACCACCTACCAGCAACTCGCGTACCACCTACGCGTACCACAGGTTGGGAAACACTGATCTACATTATTAATGATACTTTGAAAATGAGGTTAAATGTCTATTTTACATTAATTGCACATTGTTCTTTTAAATTTAATTTTGAGGAAGAAATTTTTTTGTAGCTATACTGAAATTAGAAATGAATTTATTGTTTTTATTTTTATTTAAATTCTATATTGCTAAATTTCTTTTGATGATTTTTATTTTTATTTTTTTTTGTTAACAGATATTTACAAATATATAATTTCAAAATAAAATCTTCCAAAATAAATTCCATATTATATGATAAATATGTTTGTAATTGTTTTTTAATATATTTATGAATGTAATAATAGCCTGTCTTCTAATTTTTAAATTGTTAGTAATAAATTACTGACAATTAATGATATAGAGATATGTAAGATATTGTGACCTGAGCCTATTGATGAGTGCTAGTTCAGCATGAAATGTATCTTAAATATCATTTGCCTTTTCATATATCTTTATTCATATATTTCAAGAATGTATGATGGAGTAGAGGTTATTAAATAAATCTTTAAAAATTGTTACACGTAGAAATAGAGAAATGAATTTGAATGATTCCATTTATGTGTATTTAATTACAAACCCCATATATCTGCATTAGGGATAATCTGTCATTTAATCATGGATTAGTAATGATCATTGATATGTTTATCTGGAGTGGTTCATGTCAAAGTTGTGAGTAGAGTAAATTTAACACTTGTAAATCAAAATGTAACAATTTAGTAAATTAATCACGTTCTTGTAAATTTATTATTTGTTCAAATATTTTTTAGCAATCAACTTAATGCTTTGTACATTAAGCAGAAGAAGAAAAAACTTTTGAATCAATCTAAGGATTATCATTGAATGATTGTAGAGTTTGTTGTTTTGTTTTTTAAGAAAGTTGTCAAATTTTTAATTCTTTAATTTTTTAATGTTTTTATCTATCTCTATGGATTTTCTATTTTTTAACATTCTGCTCTTAATTTTATCAATTTACTTAAAATTACATATTGTTTATAATAGATCATGAAAATATTTGTTTGATTTAACAGTTATATATTTTTAATGTTCAAGGAGACATTTAATAGAATGAGTACAAGTGTCATTTTGAAAGCTTTAAAGTGTTTGTATGACTCAATTAAAACTAATAAAACTAAATATTGTGCCTTTGGAAATGTGAGATCGGTATAAATCTTATCCTTGTTATATATCTCATATCTATTTTCAGAAATGAATATATTGTTAACTAATTCTGAATTTTGCTTGATTAAGAATGACAAAATTAATGGTTTTTAAAAATAACTAAAAAAAAAACACTGAAGGTTAAAAGTAATAAATAAATATAATAATTTTATATGAAAAATTAATGATGATGATGATGATTAGAATTTACTTATATCAAATATAATAACTGAAACACAGGCTTATTATATACCTGTGTCTATATATGTAATATAGGGTATATGAGCACAGACTTTCAGATGACCCATCACTCTCCACTCTATCTAATATCACTGATACACTCAAGCACATATATGCTGAAAAGATAAATAATCACCAATATACGTATTTCATGCTAAACCAGCAATCATCAGTTGGTCCAGATTATCATCTCCCACACATATATCAAATATATTTATTTATAAATATAAAGCATAATCTATGTTAATTCTTGAAATCATCATTGCAAAATATTTTAATACTGTTTGAACATTTTAAAATATTTATGATGTTTCTAAATATCCCCTGATGATCATTGTCATATCTTGTAGGAAATTGATGAAGAAATTTATGTAATGGGTATTGTCCAAGATATGGGGAAAGTGCTGAAGATGCTGAGTGATGTTTGACTGCATCAGTTTGCTTACCGCTCTTAGGATTGCTGTGATAATTATTCATTCCTATACATATCTTACCTATATAAACTCCACGTAAAATCTTATAAATGCAAACTTAATTTCAGAATCTTTAGATTTGATTGAACAATATCGATTTTTTTTAGTTTAGTAAAAAATATTGTTTTAATGTATTTGTGACTCAATATGTCCAATTTTGTCTATGGTTATCTTTATATAAGGAATGATATCCTAATGGATTTTTTTTTTTGGGGGGGGGGGATTTTTCTCTTCAGAAGAGTTTCATCTGAAAGAAGAAATATCTTGTAAATTGTTGAACTGACCATGGAAGAGATGATCAAATGATGATTTCAAATATTTATCACTATGTGAATGTTTTTATATGGAAATGAGAATATAAAATAAAAGAATGTGTCTTAGCTTCCTAATTCTGTAGTAAATTTAATCTTCTCTCTCTCTCTCTCTCCCCCCCCCTTCTCCCCCCATAGATATATATATAACCATTAGAAGCCAGTCAACACTTATATAATCCCAATATAGATAACAATCTCAAATTGTTGTCAAGGCTACCTCCTTTTAACAATAAATATATATGAAGAATTTATTGTTTTTATTTTTCATATGATCAAAATGTATCTGAGCCAGACAAATGATTTATACAATTCAGAATCCAAAGCCATGGTCTCAATTTTCTCAATAAATAAAAAAAATGAGGGGTTCCATCAGAATACCAACTAAATATTTATAATGCTGCTCATTATAAACAAAAGGGTAGTATTAAAGCAATGTTTAACCAGAGTTATATTATATTTTAAATTACAATGATGAGAAGATATATTCAATACTTCATCAACTAGTAATAATATCATTTACTATAATTTTTAAATTATTAGCCCAGCTCCTTAAAAAAAAGAGAAATATATATCCATTATGATATGCATTCTTTATGCAAAGAAAACTATAGATAAAAAGGGGTAAAAACTGAAAAGATATAACATTATCTCAATATTTTTCACTTAACAAAAAAATCAGTGATATTTTGATCAGCCTAAAAATGGAATTTCTCTAGAAATTTTAAGGAATATGGGCTATGTATCTAAGAATGGGTAACCATAATATCAGTATTAAAAGAGATGGGCATGCTAGTGCAGTCAAATGTCAATTATCATATTTGGCACCTATTCTCCATGTCACAAATCAAGTTCATCACATAGATTTCTCCAACATCAAAATCCTATCCAAATATGATAATCATCAGAGAATATTTAGATATCATAAATATTTTTAAAAGCTGAAACAGTATTAATGAACACAATGAAATGGTCAAACTACCCTCTATATGGAAAAGTCTCGTTACACAGATTAATAAAAATCAATAGCTAAATTTAAATTCAAAATTAATCCTCACAATCTCTGGTCTGGTCTTCACTTTTTATTTAATTTTTGTTTTGAATGAACAAAAATGTGATCCTTTTAGTTGTTCCATTTTGTTCTATGATTTTCTTTTATTTGATTAATCATTTGTGTTTACTCACACAACAACTGTTTATGTTTCTTCAATGTGTATAAACAAAGCTGTATACAGATGAATGCAAATAATATTTTATCAAAATATTAACCCTCTTAAAATTCATAGATGATCTTGAGAATCAAAATGGATTATATTATAATTTTTGACCTTGAAAATTTTTATTTAAACATTTATATGTAGAACTATATTGAAAGAATTGAGATGAACATACCTTTGTGATATCATTTAAATAATGTATTATTAACCATGCTGGTATTTAAATCAGATGTTAATATGAAAAGTACATGTTAATAAATATAATGAAAAAAGGAAAAAAAAGATAAAATTATTATAAAAGATTCATCATTATTGTCTAGTGTTAAAGCTTATATATTGTGCAAGTTCTAGAAATGAATTGACACATGTATGGATGTGGATAATAGAGTCTCTTGATTCACTAATTATTTGGGGATAGATTTCAAAGAATTAGGTAAAGTTAAATAATTAAATAATATATTATATTTACTGAGTATTATTTTTATTAAAGTCAAAAGAAAGGAATTCCAAGAAAAACTTTTGTCACTATATCAAAAATATAGAAATGTAAAATTAATGTGACTTTATAATCGCATTTGTAATCAGCATAAAGTTTATTAGCATTTAATATAAATTTAAGTTTTTTTGTTAATTTAGATTTGTGAACTTAAATCATAAAATATTTGAGTTTATATAAATTAAATATAAGAGACAGTTAGAAGAAAGACAATTAATATGCTTATTTAAGTTAACTGTAAATAATTGATACTTATCAGATTAAAATAAATAATATGTTTTCCAAAGAACACTGATTGTGTGGGTAGTTGAAAACAATATAAGAAGTACTGGCTGCAGTCAATGTTCAGATTATCTAAATATTTTTTTATTAAAGTAATAGATCAGAGAGCTTTAGATAGAAATCAGGAAAAAAAAGATAATAATTCGTCAACATTTGCCAAGTTTAAATCAATGTCATTTATAGCATAATTAATTGCCACAGCTTATAGAATTACAAGTGCTATTATAATTCATCTGTATCTCTAAAATTATAACATAGCTCAATAAAGTAGATAAATCCATCAACATAGTCAATTAGAACATTTATTTTGGATTGCCAATTTACTCCTAAAACATATAACCCTATAGTAAATATGAAAAAAGGATCCAGCTACACTTCCAAATGCCTAAGAAAGAAAATGTCATTGTTGCTATGTTGTAACTTTGAAAAATAATTGATCTAATTACAATATATCTAATGTACAAATCCATCATATTGCAGCTCACAGTTCCTGATAAATCCATTGAAGTATATGAAAATTTAAACTTTATATAAATATAAAATAAATATTTTAAAAGATTTTATTCTATAAATATTTTAATTGTGAATATTTTTCTGTAATTTTTAAAATCTTAGATTATTTTCTCTCTTAAAATCTAATATTTATCTATTTAAACATTATTGTGAAATACACATTGAATTAATATGTGAAATCAATGTATAGCACATATATTTTGTCGTTTATTTTAGCTTAAAATAAATAGCAGATTGTTGTTAGCTGTTACTCCTTGTTAAATAATTTGTCCATATGACATGCATTTTGGTATTTTACTAACTTGTATGTGTTTATCACTATGGTTTATTTTATAATGCCTTTGTAAACAATACATTGATTTCAGTTCTAAAATCATCACACACATACTTTGCTTTGTCATATAGTAAAATAGATTTAATAACATTATATTCTCATTTTTCTTGATAATTGGTTAAGGAGAATGGCATAGGTTTTGCACTTAATAATATTGATATATTTAATTTGATATGTGATAGTTTGTTATATTATTAATTTTTATCTGTTAAACTTTTACTAAATTAAGATTATTTATCAGTTACATTCCTTTTTCTTAAAATACATTCTATGCTAGATCATATTTTATATGTGTGTGCTTATCTTATGCATCATAATAAAAGAATAATTCTCGGAATAATGCATTAAATAACCATGCAATATGGGCCTTGGTTGATGTTGTAAGAGTAGTAAGAAATAATGACAGCATATCTAAAAAGAATAGTCGCATCCTATTATAGTGATTATAAGTTTTTTTAAAGAAATTAAAAGCAGGAATTCATTATGTAACTCTCTCTGTACTTATACACAAGTCTAGTGCTCTCATACATGGGGTATCTGAATTGTGTTTAAAAATTTAAAGATCTGGGTTTCCCAATTGTCAACAATGCATCTTCACATAAATTGTTTACCAAACATATGACCACATATATAGGTGATTCTTTCACTCGAACTTTATATCATAACTATATATATATATATATATATATATATATATGGTGGTTCATTCCATTCTCACAAAAAAGGTATCTTAAATTTGATATAAGACATTTTGAAAAATTCATAAGTTTAAATTAATATTATTTTGTATTTTATTGTGCCTATTGTATATAAAAATTTGACATTTTATAAATGCAATAATATAAATAGTGCAGCATCTGCATATTTAAACTGAAATCAATACTTACATCATTAGCATTTTTATGCATCAGCTGACTTTCTAATGATATAAATATTGATTATCATTTAAATATGCAGATGTAATGGGTATGTGTTGTCTATTAATTTTATATGCATATCTATATATTCTCCATGGTACTAATATAACATGGATTAAACAAGTTAATGATGTTGCATGCTTTTCTCTTTAAAGCAAGTCACAAAAAAATATTAATGTAAAGATTGGGATTAAATTAAATATATTATACCTGTGTTGGAAAATAATATGCTAAATGAAAACAACAGATTATTACAATTATTATTGTTGATGATCAGCAGCTCTTTATACTTGTGTTTAGCCCAAAATACAGTAAAACAGACTATCAGTAAAGTCTAATAAACTTTTTATTAAACTGAATCAGTATTTGGGATCTTAATAAATGCTTTGATTCAAATAATAAATCATAAAACTAATTGTAATATCCATCTTTGTGTGTTTTTATATTATTCTACTCTCTAAAGCAATTGAGAGAGTTGAATTGAAGTGGATTATGGTAGCTGGATATAGACATTTTATTCAGTTAGTTTTTTTTTTAATTTATAGTAAAAATGAAGCCCAAAACAATATTGGCAAACATCTCTGACATATTATTACTAGATAAACTCTCATTTTATAATGGTTTATAACTGATGCAGACTGAATTGTATCACCTACAAGAAAATATCTCTTGTGATCATTTCAAAATGATTTCTGAATGCTAAAAATATATTGATGCAAACTTGAATATTGAACCTAAAAATACCATTCAAGAGGAAAAAGATGTAATAAAGAAAATATATCAGCAAGATGTTAGAATTTGAAATCCCTCAATTTATACTGAATATTATAAAGAAATACACTTCATCAAATTTTAAGGTAAAATATGGAAAAGCCCACATGAAAAAAAGTGGGATAACATATTTACACATTTTAATAATGCTTTTTTAGGGTGCATTGTAATAACTTAAATATATGTATGGTATATAAAATGCCATTGAAAAAATATCAGAAAAGTACGGATATTAAAATACAATAAAATGTGTTTTTTTATTAGAATACATTTTTTAAAATGGAAATTTAATTGAAATAAAAACTAGAAAATAAAAAATATCACATAAATACACTAAAAAGTAAAATAAAAATATTTTTTTCCCCACTGTTCATAAAATTTATGTAATCAAAAATAAAAATATATTGTGCTTATGTTCAGAAATAGAATAAATAGAATATTTCTAATCATGGGGACCACATATTTTTATTTTTAGTCACATAATATCAAGAATACTGTGAATATTGAAGAAAAAAATTGTACATTTTAGTGCATTTATGAGAATATGTTTGGTTTTAAATGCTTTTATTGAAGTTGGAAAATCAGTTTGTTTGTTGGTATATTTGTAAACTTTTGATCTTTTTTAAATTAGAATAAAATTTTAAAGTCAAGATTTAATAGATTTAAATTCAACAGAATTGTTTGAAATTTGGTATATAATAAATTAATATCAGATTAATCCCTATGGGACACTAATCTTTTCAATAGGGCATATAGTTTCCTAAATATGGAACAGACAGCATGAAAATATTGAATATTTTGATATCAAATTTTTTTTAAAAATTTCTTAGAACTTTCATTTGTTTCATGTAAGGTTCATAAGATGGCAGTAGAGAGATTTTTTACTTTTAATTCTTTAATGTTTTAAGTAATGCTCATGATTTTTGGTTGCAATTGTAAGCTTCATTTAAGTAATAAAAAAGTCTGTTTATAACAGGGATGCCCAACCCGTAGCTCGCGAGTCACATGTGGCTCGCGTAACTGTTTAATGTGGCTCGAATTGCACTCTTCAAAAAAATTGATAAAATATTTTATGTTCCTTGATGGCACATGCACACACTAAAAAATAAACATTTTTACAATACAAACAATAACGATATGCAGTGTCAGGTTTCACATTAAATAAAATATATTTTTCCTGTAATTGTAATTTATATGTATGTTACCAAATTTTTAATAAATAAAATGTATTTACATTTTTTTTTCTTTTTAACATATTACACCATTTTTTTTTTTTGCTGTACACGTTTGGTTTGGTGCTATATATATATATTGTGTTTAGTGCTCTTGTATATATTGTTGTTTTTATCAAGAAAGATCCTTGTAGACATTTGGTTTGGTGCTGTATATATATTGTGTTTAGTGCTGGAAATAGTTTTTATCGAGATAGATCCATGTACACATATATATTTTGCTGTATATATCGATGTTTAGTGCTGTAAACAGTTGTTTTTATCCGTGTACACGTATATATTTTGCTGTATATATATATTGATGTTTAGTGCTGTAAATAGTTGTTTTTATCGAGATAGATTCGTGTACACATATATATTTTGCTGTATATATTGATGTTTTCATCGAGAAAGATCCGTGTACACGTTATTTTGGCCACATTAGAAATGGCGGATTGATACCAATGTGAATAGGCCATCCCCCCCCCCCACCTATCTCCCTACATTGCAGGTTTAGTACCCAAGTACCATGTTTATAAATGTAATATGAAAAATGTAATATATAATTGTGGCTCCCCAAATTTTTTTAAATTCTCAACTGGCTCGCGTCAAGTTAAAGGTTGGGCACCACTGGTTTATAATATAGTTTTGTTAAGCTTTTTTAAAAAAAAAATATTTTTTTTTTAAATAAGAAAAAAAAATCAAACAATTTTAAACAAAAAAGTTACTGATTTCTTATATATATATATAATTATGTACACATCCTAAATATTATATATATTAACTTACTGCAGAAATATCTAGTGATATATATATACTGATATCTTTTTCATTCCAATATCTAAGTTATTTTAAAATATTTCATGTTTTGGCAAAACACAAGCATAATTCCAGCTCTTACATGTTTTTAATATGCTTGTATTATATGTTTATATATGCATGCATACATTAATAAGTTTGCATTTATTATAGATGATTAATGTTATTTTAATTTGTAAAAAAAAGAAACTTTGTAACAAAAATTTTTATAAATCCATTTAAAATTTACATTATAGAAGCAATACTTAATCTATAAAACTTTTATTAATTCTTAATTATTTCATTTTTTAATCAATTAAAAAAATCCTTTCATAAAATCAATTTCATTTTATTAAGTCTTGTTCCAGCTTCAAAGTTTATGTTATCTGTAAACTTATAGATTGATCTAATTAAAATGTTTGCTAAATTTATTAAATAAAAATAATTATTGGCTTAATGTAATAAGAAATTTGTTTGATGAAATATTTACTGGCTTATTTAAGTTAAAAATGTAATCACTGGCTTTGATAATTAAAAATTATTGGTAAATGAATGGGATAATAATTAATTAAAAATTTAGTGCTATAAAAAGGCAACTCTGAATTCTGAAATCATTCTGTAGTTCTTCTGTATTCATTCTCATTTTATTTGTGATCATTATCTTGGCCTGCTTAATATGTGGTATTCAGAGCTTCTACCAGTTGTCATGTTAAAAATTATGAGTAGCTAAAGCACTGGGAAATGAACTTCACTCTCCATTATGTAGTCTATAATCATGGATGCTAACTTTGCTTGCTGAGAAACCAACAAACTGCTAAACACGATTAAATATGCTGTATAGTTAAATGCTCTTCTCGATATGAAAGAAAAATAATAGGACAAACTTGCTCTACAAGATTAACAAAACCAGAATAAAAGACATGGAAACTACTACTTACATCTGTGCATACATATGTTTATATAACTCAACTTTGCCAGCAAATAATATCCCCTTAACCATCTTCTCTGGGACTTAAGACAAACTTTACTTCTGAATTGTTTTAAATGGTATAGTTTTATATTTATACCTTTGTCTGTTTTATGAATTATTTTTTATTATTAATGTTTATATGTTTTAAACCATGGGATATTTGATCACATAATAGCTTTAGTTTTAATAACAAGAAGTAGTTTGCTTTTAAAGTTTTAATTCCCCCCCCCCCCTCTCATGAAAAAAAGTTTATTGGGAAGAAAATCACTTCCACGATTATTGTTAATTATAATCTAGGTTACTTTTAATGAGAAGTTTTAATAGAAAAAAAGGTTTTAAAAATAGATTTTGTTTCTATATTTGTTATATTTTTTATTTAATAATCATTACTATATATGTGTAATTGACAATGTGTGCTTAACTTTATAAATTGTTTGTTAACTTGTTTAAATATGTTGGCAGTTTTACTTATTTACACTTTTGCATCACACACATCTGAATTAAAGGAATTGATATTCATACATAGGTGGATTCTGTAGCGTGATCCTAAAATTTATCTACCACATGAATTTATTATTATATGTTTTGGCCCCCAGTGGTTTATTATTATGATTCCCACTTGAGATATTCACAATTATTTATATTTTTGTATTGAGTAAAGTTTCATTGCATGATTATATATTTTTATGGCTTAAGAATATGGGTGATTAATAGGGCCTATTAATGTTATTCTCTATTTTACTGTGTTTGGATCCAATGCACCACATATAGGCTTAATTTTTGTAATAGCCTGCATGTGTCAATAATATAGTGATTAAGGCTGCTAATTATTGATTGTGTGTTAATGTCATTGTGAAATATATATATATACACACATCTGAATAAATGGTTGAGTCATTATTTTTAAAAGTAAAAAAAAAAATGGGGAAGATTAATATATAAACTACCAGCTATTAAATACACTATATGCTTAATTGAAAAGAATTAATTTACATTCAAATTCTATCCTATTTGAAATGCCTTTGGTGTGATTTAAACCCCACAATTGTTTTATTATGCTTTGTTAACTTGTTAATAAACCTTGTTTTGTTGATTATTAGATTTGTTCTGCATTTTGTTTACTGCTGTCTGCTCTTCCAATTGCTACTTGCCAAGAATCTAATCTCCATGATCTAGAAGTGATTTTAGATAGCTGAGTGATGGTTCAGCTGTGATCTAATGATGGATATTAGATGCCTGCAATCCATTACAATACACTATATGTGTGAAATTGATTTAACAAGTTTAAAGTTGTGAACATTGCTGCTGATGATTTATTGAAATTAAAATTTTTTTTTAAAATTGTGGGAAAAACAAAAGGATGATGTATATAGAAAAAACCATCATTCTCTGTGGTTTGAATTCCTTTTGAAAATGGCATATGGCATGTTAAAATCAGACAAAATTTTAATTTTTTATTAATAAGTTCTTTTTTTTCTATTCAGTTTACTAGATTACAAAGAAGACAAAGGCACAATTTTGGTATCAATCAGACTTTAATAAAATGAATTCAACATGTCTTGATGATTTATAATTTCAAAGCCTTCATCCCAAAAATAAACATAATATAGGTTGTAAATATTCAATTTTAATATCTATTGCTTATAATAACCCCCCTCATATACACTTTAAGATTAAGATCGCTCTGATGAAGATTGCAGGACAGTCTAAACTGTCAGGAAAAGAAAGAAATCATTAAAAAAAATTTGCATTAAAGTATATGAAGAGCTATTATAAACAATATATATGCATATATGAAAAAAATGCAAATAAAGTAAAGGGAGAAAATAAGAATATTTATTTTTAATTTTTTTATTATTTGATAAATATATGATTTATTAATGTGTTTGCATCTGTACTAGTGTGTCTGTGTAGTATATAAATTATATTTGTATTCAAATTCAAATATAACAAAAGTAGTGATTTATGTACAATGTAATTTTGGGACTCTGATCCAAGTTTGAGGCAATCTTATTTTATAGACATAATGATTTTTAAAAGGTTTGATAATTTATTAGTGTGTCTATATTTGTATTAGTGTGTTTGTATCTGTATTTGCATAACTGTGTTTCTATAATAAGTAATGATTTATATATATAATTAGGCTATTATAGAGCAGTACAATGTAAATTTTAAGACTGACTGTCAGATGCATAGAAAGGTTTCAGTTGATGAAACAATCACAAAATTTACTGGGCAGATTTCAAGTGGTATGTGTTGTGATAGCCACAATAGTTATGTATACCACATGGAATTATTTGTAGTCAAAGAATCAAATCCTGATTCTTGCCTATGCCTTGATACTCATGCTGTGGAATCAGTAGTTTTGCCACATTTTGCTTCATATTATTTTTAAGTCTATAACTAGCAAATGAGCTATATGCAAATAAATTATATCTCTGGGACAATAAATATAACAAGATAGCATCATTGGTGTTCACAAAAAATATAAACATCACTGGTGTACACAAAAAATATATAATGAAGAGAGGAAACTCATTTTATCTTTGATACAGACAGTAACCTTTAATTTCTAGTTTTGGAAAGACAAGAAACCAATTTCTATGATGACAAATGCATATCCAACTTTTGAAAATTATTTATTTTGTATCATTTATTAGGATGCATCTTTTTCTTATAGATGCCTTGAGAATTTTTAATACAAATAAAAATGAATAATTTTTATGTTACTTCCTTTTTAAGTTTTGAAGCTATGGATTATCTCAGGTAATGATAATTCTGTGAGGAATGCAATGAAATTATCAATGAAGATGTAATTTCAAACTTAGTTAATGATAAATTAGAAATTATGAACAAACAATACAGTAATAATTGTTTCAGATATTGAAATTTTTTTCTTATTTTTTTAATTGTAATCACTATTTGTTTTAGTCTTATTCTTTTCCTTAGCTTTTTTTATTTTCTGTCAAAATATAGCATTTTTGCTCTAGCATTATTAAAACTGAAGTTATTGTAAAAATTGTGTCTTAAGTCCATTTTTTAAAAATTCAATATGGCACCAAATACTCTAATGTAGTTAAAATAAAATTGTACATATTAAGTGAAATTTATTTACAATATAGTTTTGGTATGCATTTTTGTTTAAATAAAAATTTCTCATCAAAAGCAAAAATGACAAACACTTTTCACTTAAAAGATTGTTTCATTTTTTAATCACTTATATACAAATATATTATTATGTACATATACTAAATATGGTGGGTATATATTTTAAATTATAGCATATATATATATATATATATATATTATTATTATTATTATTATTATTATTATTATTATTATTAGTCTCAAGTCACTTTAAGGTACAATATAGTTTTACATTTTTATTTACTATGCCAGTCCTAAAAAGTTAAAAATAATAGAGATATTTTTTTATATATTAAATGCTTTTATTTGCCATGCATTGAAAAGAAGAAGAAAAATTGTTTCTTCAACCACAATTGGGCATTTTATATTTAACTTGAAATAAAAGCATGGGGAAAGAGGTCCAGAAATTAATTAAGTCAAGCCCTTGTTATAAAAAATAGGGATTGACTTAATTAATTTCTGGACACACCCCACCCCCCATGCTTTTATTTCAAGTTAAATCTAAAGATTCCAATTGTGGTTGAAGAAACTTTTTTTTTTTCATTTTAGTGCATAGTAAATAAAAGTATTTAATATATAAAAAAATTATTTCTATTATTATATATTTTTTATTTTCTACTTTTATTTATAAGAAAGTCCAAATACAGTTTATTACTGCTAGATGGAGTGCCATAAAAAGTATTGAATTTTATATAAAATTAAAAATTTAAATTTTTGACTACTTTTTTTGCTAAAATTGTTTGCAAATTCTAAAAAAAAATATGTATTGTCATATATATGCAAAGTTTCAACTAGATCAGAAATTAGGAGTGAGTGAAAATTGAGTTAAAAGATTTTTTAGATTGTTAGATGGGCAAATAAATATAAATTAAATAAAAGTGTATAAAAACATATTTAAAATATGATGAGATTATATTTACTTTTTAATACTACCTTGAATGTTGAGTTAAATGATTTGCACAGAGTATATGAAACAAAAAGCACTTGTAATATAATTTAATTATTCTGATAATACCAAATTGGCATAAGTTTTTTTTATAAACTATCTCTATCTTCAGATTGAATCTGTATATATTTGAAAGCTTTTTAGAACATTTACATCTGTTTGGTTTGGCATTACTTTTTTAGTGTGGGAAAACTTGGTTAATCATTTTTACATTATTGCTATCATAATATTTGTCACCATCATTGGAACTAACACAGACTTTTTTCTAGATTTCTGGCTAAAAAAAGTATATCAATGAATGTTGAATAGATTATATTATTTATGGGATAGTTAAGCTTTTAATTTTTTTTACAATTTTCAACTAAATTTTTTGATACCTGATGATAATATTTATAGCAAAATCAAATATCCCAAAGCTTTTTTTAAAGAAATTGTCTTTTTGTTAAGAACTAAAATATTTATTAAACCATAATGCAGTGTGGAATGATATGATCCAAAGCACCACCATAATTAATGTACTAGTAATAATTCTTAAGCTTTTTTTTTAATTTCCTAGATTTGATTGATCTAAAAATATTTTTAAAGTCTGTGCAACAAGTTTTTTTTTTTTAATTTAAAACAAGTTTTTAAAGACATTTATCTAGCATTTACATCTTGCATTAAATTAAGGAGGTATTCATTTAGAAGGCTGATATTTATGCAGAAGTTCTAAACATCCTTAACAAAATATAGACAATTTTTGAAAATAAATATATTATTGATTTATAATGTTCTAGAATGAGTTTAATGATGATGCAAATTTAATATTTTAAAATACTGTATTATTATGACGTCTTTTCTACTACATTTTTTTTTTCAATTTGCCAACAAATATTTTTATTAATGAAATATAGATTGTGAGCATAAAAATAAAATTTGTTCTTCACATTTTCAATTAATACTTTTTTGTTCATTTCTGTTATACAAATTATCTTCATTCTTAATTATAACAATCTACACCTGTATAATTTTTTTTTCTGATATATTTGACTGAAAATTTTCAAATGTATATATACTTCAGTTTTTTCTATAAACAATATCATGACAAAATTAAAACATTTCTCTCTGTGACTTTTATGACCTTTGATAGAAGCAATATCTTACATACCAGCTGTTCATATTCCACTGAGATTGTTATTATTCTACTAGTAAACTTTGTTAAAATATGTAAAATTTGTTCCTATTCTAGCTTTTTAAAAGTAAGATTACAAATCATATAAATGCTTTTTTGTGTGTGAATGATCTATTATTTAAAAGACTTTTTGTGACTTTTCATGGTTAAATTGAATTTTTACACTCTGGGATATTTTCTAGTTGTCTATAGTGACTCACATTTTTCTAAAATGAATATTTTTTTTTCTTCTATTGTTCATGATAATAAATGAAATTTTAAGGCGTGGAATGCTGTATTGATATTAAAATCGTTAAAATTATAAAATGCAGCCTATTACATGCCTTGATTTCTTTTTCTTTATGGTGAACAAAGAAAATAAAAACTTTTGAAATCAAATATATAAAAACATTTTATATTATAATTGATTACATAATAATTATGATTATTTCATCGATTTTATTTGATTATTTCTAACTTTGAATCAATTATCTAAATTAGTAAAATAATAATTATATGTTCATCTATAAATATTCGAGTAAAGTCATATGGTATTCAGATAACAAATGCAATAGATACAATTTTGAACTAGAAACCTCTAGTCGGTCATTCTATCAGTATGCTAAACTTCATAAGACATATTCTTTAATGACTTGCACTGAATGAGAGCCAATATGCTAAAAAATGACATCATTTATAATAGAATCTCATCTAAAATTTGTCTAAGAAAAGACTTGAATTAAGTTTGAGATACCCTTGGATTGATTTCAGGCATGTTTGAATAAATAATCTTATGCACAATGTAATTAAAAAATTAAACTGTTAATTAGTAATACACATTAATTATGATGTAATGTAAAACAATTAGATGTTATTTTATATGTATGTTTTGGGAAATGTTCATTAGTACTAAACATTCTGAATTGAACTGTGGAGCAACTATGTTTCACTAAAATCTTTTTGTTATTGTTTTTTTTTTTTTAGGTCTTAACCTTAATTTTTTTCTGGTGTACTAGAATGAGTAATTCTATGTAAATAGCTGCAAAACTTGTATACAGTACTTGGTTAGGTAATAGTGAATTTACATAAATATGAGAATTGATATAAATGCTAGGAATACTGACTAAGAAAAGCTTAACAATAAAAAGTTTTATTATAGTATGCTGAGCAGTATGATATCAGGATTAAAATAATGTCATCTGCTCAGCGTACTATAATAAAACTTTATATTGCTAAGCTTTTCTTAGTGTTCCTAGCATTTACATCAGTTACATTTATATGAGAAATCTTTCTGAATTGATAGAATGATATTATTGTGATGTAATAGTGTGAGCTCAGGAAAATTCAAATTTTTTAATATGAATATTAATGTGTCTTAAAAATAGTTCATTTTTAGGTAATTATATAATTATTTTCTACTCAATTAAATTCATTAAAGACCTCTACATTTAAACTGATTTTTTAACTAATATTCAGAAAGACATACATGAGTTTAAATTTTGAAATGCACAAATCACCTTTAATTTCAAGGGACCACATTATTTTTTAAAACACAAATACAAACAAATCAATTATTATTATTATTACCATTTTTCTACAAGTGATGAACATTTCTGACTCACTGTGGAATCTTATTCTTGGCAGTTTTTGATTATTTTGGCATTAAATAATGCATTTGTAGCTAAAGTTTTTCATATGTTGGCAATTTTAATATTCTCAAAAAATTTGGGAAATCAAAGTTTACGTTGTGTTCTAATTAACAATAAATTGTTTTATTATTTTCAATCGTTTAGTGTCTATCAATGTTTTTTAATCTAGATTGTGCAATTATCCTTATATTTTTGCAGTGTAAATTAATAATGATAACCAGTTTTAGTTAGTACACAAACATTGACAGTGATTATTTTTATCTACTGTGAAAATAAATGCCCAGGAATAAATGTTTTTAAATTAAAACAGGCAAAACTCTCTATACATATTGCCACTCAGTGCAAGCCAGAGTAATCAATGGATGCCAGAAGGCTTGTGCATAAAATCTTTATCCAGTATTTACTCATTCAATATCCCCAGACTAGTCCCTGACTTGTGGCCTTTGTCAGTGAGGAGCCTTGGATCTGAGAGCACTGCACCTAAATCTTAAGATCTAATGCAACCCTCTAGCAGCCATCTTTTATCTTCACTTAACTACAAAACTAAGAGACTTAAATTGAAAACATTATAATATTTTCAATCCAAGCTCATCAGCATCCATTGATTACCCTGGCTTGCACTGAGTGGCAATACATATAGAGAGTTTTGCCTGTTTTAATAACAGTTAAGAGTAAGCATAAGAAATTGTGATCATGTGATGTTTATTGGCTTAAAACCAATCCTGCCTAATAGAATAGTGGTGGCTATGGTTATTAAGAAACCAAAAACACCAAAATGTATAGATGCTGAACTGAGTTCAGACCTATATGACTACATAAGCTGATGAGCTTGGATTGAAAATATTATAGTGTTTTCAATTTATCTCATAGTTTTATAGTTAAGTGGAGATAAAAGGTGGCTGCTGGAGGATTGCATTAGATCCTATGATCTAGGTGCAGTGCTCTCAGATCAAAGGCTCCTTACTGACAAAGGCTACAAGCCAGAGATTAGTCTGGGGATATTGGATGAGTAAGCACTAGATGGTGATTTCATGTACATGCCTTCTGGCATCCATTGATTACTCTGGCTTGCACTCAGTGGTAATACGTATAGAGAGTTTTGCCTGTTTTAATAACAGTTAAGAGCAAGCATAAGAAATGGTGATCATGTGATGTTTATGTTTTTAAATTGGTAGAGCAGATTACCTGGAATCACTGAAAACTCACAAAATAGTTGAAAAAATATAAAAATGTAATTTTTATTCTCAAGCAAGATTAGAATTGATTTATGACAAAGATAATGAAAGTAATATTTGGGGCCTTATCACATACTTACAAATTCTTTATCAAATGATCATTTATACTGGTTGATAAATAATATCTAACTATTTGTAATTAAAAAGTATAATTATAAAGACAATATGATTTAGTTAAATTAAGCACCAAACACTGACTTTTATATGATTATAATATGTTGCAACCTATTGATTCATTTTAATGTCTAGAATGAAAACATCATCAAGCTGCTCAAGAGAAGTAATTGCAAGTTGTGGAAATATAAGAAAATAAATAAATAAAATTATGTTAAAAATAGGCTGAAAATGTCAAGTGATGTTATGTTTGGTCTACATATAATTTTAAGAGCAACTCATGATTTATTTATTTTTTAATATGGTAGATCTTTTTTTCTTCATAAAAAAACCTAATCTTTTTGATCATATTTTTTTTATCTAATTTGTACTCAAAAATTGCTTTGGTTCTTTTACATTTTATCATCATCAGAAATTATTGCTTATTACCGGAAAAGTATGTTTTTTCCAGTTTTATTTTTATGTTGTTAATTGTTGTTTTCTATCTTGTTTTTTTATGTTCTACCATCAACTATTCATAGGACTGATTTAGTAAATAAGATTGCGAGATAGTTGTGTTTTCAATAAATAGCTCTTCATAAAAAAGCAGGGAGAGGAAGTAAAAGCAGTACTTATTGAACTTGCCAGTTATTAGGTAGTGGGAATGTGAGTGATTTTCATTCTTATTTTAATTTCTATATAAAGATAACTGAATATACATTTACTGACCAGTGTTAGAATTTATCTAGATTAACTGTGGGCCTGCTACTTGAGAATAAAAAGGCTTTTTAAAAAGAAATTTATTTAATCCTAGGTTATAAAAATGGAAAATAGATGATCTTTTAAATAAATTCTAATAGTCTTTTTTGCAATTTTAAATGACCCAGTTCTTTTTGTCGTAAGTGCCAAAGTTGATCATTTTTACCCTGGCTATTCATCAACTAAATATTAAACTTGTTCATTGAGTTTTGATATGATGAAAAGTTTTAAATCCCAATCAAGTTCCAGCTATTTATTTATTTTGAAAGTATTTGCCCCTGATATTTTTTGAAAGATTTTTAATGAATTATAATTTCTTTCAGCCTAATAGAAAATCACTCATCTTTATTCCATATTGTTAAAATCTATTACTTTTGTATACCTTTTATTTAAAGTTACATAAAAAGTAATTGATTATCACTAGATCTTTTTTTTTTTTAAATCACATCTTTTTATTTATACTAAATATACATTTTTAAATATAAAATTGTTATATTAATGATTTTTAATGTATAATTCATTTGTAAATTCCCCTATTGAGAAATTAAAGATATTCAGATAGTTATTATGCATGTTTTTATTCTACACGAATAAAGCGTGATAAACAGAGCACAAAAACATTAATTATAAACAACAATTTGCCAAGTGCTTTCGGTATTGTATACCAGAATCGTGGCGACATACTGGAACTGAACCGTTAATATTCCAGTGCATGCTCAGTGGAACACTAGTGTTACGCTGATTAATAACGTTTTTAGACTTCACAATAAACCAAGCCTCTTTCAACTTCCTTTTCCGATCATTTGACTCATTGCACACAGTAGTAATATTTTGAGGATAAAACTCATGACCACAATTACTTTCATGATTTGAAAAAAACAGAATTAACCTGCAAATCACTTTTAGATTTTTTGTACTGATAAATATGCTGTTGCAAACGCGTTGAAAGATTGGCTTTCGTTTCCCTGAAATAAATAGCATTACAATCAATTTTTTTGCAAGTAATGGAATAAACCACTTCATACTTATTCATTTCTTCTACATTATCCTTTGAATTGTTTATTAATCTATTCAAACACAAAGGGGAACGGAATCCTACATTATAATCTTCACTGACAATATTTTTTAATTTCTTACTTATAGGTAGCACATAAGCTAAATAAAACCACTTTTTGACTGCTTTATTATTTATATCCACTTTATGTTTGAACTTTAAATTCTGATAAAACAAACACAATTGTCTGTGTAATATAGTCTTTTTATATCCCACCCCTATCAAATCATCCATATATTTAACAATATTATCTTTCCTATCTGCCTCAAATTTACAAAGATGCAAATTACGATATAAAAAACATTTAAATCCAGCCATTTTATAATTTAGAGGAACATTCGATGACGGATGTATAAAACCCCTTACATTCAATGGTTCAACAAACATTTTATACCCAAACATATTACAGCATTTATATACATTTACATCTAAATACTTTAAGATACCATCATTTTCAAAGTCAATAGTCCATGACAAACCAGAACTCTCATTTAATTCATTAAACATATTCACTATCACATCTTTTGAACCATACACAAAAACATCATCCACATATCTTCTATATATTAAATCACAACTCCTTATAAATGGCTGCACAATAGGTTTTTCCATTTCTGAAACATGTAAACTACACACAATACCACTCACTGCTAACCCCATTAGCCAACCATTTTTCATTTGATAATGATCCTTTCCATATCTTGCAGTAATATCCCCATTAATCCATTCCAACACATCCATAATAAATCTGGCTTTACAAGAGTCTACATTACAATCCATCAAAAGTTTATTAATTACACTTATCGATTTATTATGGTCAACTGATTCATACAACTCGGATACATCCAATGATGCCATATAACCATCATCAACCATCTTGGCAGACTCCAAAATCTGAACAAATTGAAATGTAGAATTAATTGTATATTCACCAAAACCCACCAAATCTTGTAACCATTCTGCAACCAATTGTGATGCTTTCTGATAATAACAACCCCCAAAATCCATCATCAATCTTAATGGAACATTATCCTTATGAACTTTAACATTTGCAAACAAATGTGGAAACAAATATGGAACAATTGCAGCTGATGGATAAATCCTCAAATATTCATCTCTCCTACATATCTTACCATCATACAGTCACAAAACGTTGCAAACAAACTTGTCCTTATACACTTTTAACTTATAATTCTCAACTTTTTCAAAGTTCAATTTAACAATTTGCTGAGAAATTTTTTCTTTATATATATGTCCATCCATCAACACAAATCTATTGCCTTTATCTTCTTTTCCACAAATAATATTTTTATCTTTCGGCAACACTCTGAAATTACTGATCGTTCTATACCACTTCTTATCCTGTGCAAGATTATAATAACGATCTTTTAACAATGGAGCAACCTGCTTAATCACCATCTTCTTTTCTGAAAACTCATATGCTGTCTCAATATCTGCAATAATCTCCATATTCAGGTCCCTCCAACCACCACCAACAAATCTAGGAACGCATTCCAACAAAGATTTAAATTCCATTGATAAATTTTCATTTGATAAATTCACAAAATTATCTCGTACTTTATTATAAATTATTATATTTTGTTTCTTCTCTAAAAAATTAAATTTATTTTCAAATTTACACTGTAAAAACATTTGCAAACCATTACACTTATCAATAATATCATCCAGTATTGAATAAAAATTTAAAATCCTCCACCTTCTTGCAATATTTAAATATAACTGTTTTTTACAATCTTTCACAATACACTTTAATAACATAATCCTCATTAAACCCATGGTTTCTCTCTTCCTGTAAATGGAAGGGTTAATAACAAAATTGCAACAGTTCGGAAAAACTTTAAATTTCATGCACTTCTTTAAAAACTTTAACCGCTCACCAAGTTTAACAATTTCTTTACATAACTTCAAGGCTTCTACATACTTCCAATTATATTGATATTGATACTCCATAACTATACTTAAATAATAATAAATAATATAAAAACTCTGTCAGATAATGAAAATTATTCTACACGAATAAAGCGTGATTAACAGAGCACAAAAACATTAATTATAAATAACAATTAGCCAAGTGCTTTCGGTACTGTATACCAGAATCATGGCGATATACTGGAACTGAACGGTTAAGATTCCAGTGCATGCTCAGTGGAACACTAGTGTTACGCTGATTAATAACATTTTTAGACTTCACAATAAACCAAGCCTCTTTCAACTTCCTTTTCCGATTATTTGACTCATTGCACACAGTAATAATATTTTGAGGATAAAACTCATGACCACAATTACTATCATGATTTGAAAAAACAGAATTAACCTGCAAATCACTTTTAGATTTTTTTGTATTGATAAATATGCTGTTGCAGACGCGTTAAAACATTGGCTTTCATTTCCCCGAAATAAATAGCATTACAATCCATTTTTTTGCAAGTAATGAAATAAACCACTTCATACTTATTCATTTCTTCTACATTATGTTTTGAATTGTTTATTAATCTATTCAAATGCAAAGTGAAACAGAATCCTACATTATAATCTTCACTGACAATATTTTTTAATTTCTTACTTATAGGTGGCCCATAAGCTAAAGAAAACCACTTTTTGACCGCTTTATTATTTATATCCACTTTATGTTTGAACTTTAAATTCTGATAAAACAAACACAATTGTCTATGTAATATAGTCTTTTTATATCCCATCCCTATCAAATCATCCATATATTTATCAATATTATCTTTCCTATCTGCCTCAAATTTACAAAGATGCAAATTATGATATAAAAAACACTTAAATCCAGTTATAATTTAAAGGATCATTCGATGACAGATGTATAAAACCTCTTACATTCAATGGTTTAACAAACATTTTATACCCAAACATATTATAGCATTTATATACATTTACATCTAAATACTTTAAGATACCATTATTTTTAAACTTAATAGTCCATGACAAACCAGAATTCCCATTTAATTCATTGAACATATTCACTATCACATCTTTTGAACCATACACAAAAACATCATCCACATATCTTCTATATATTAAATCACAACTTCTTATAAATGGCTCCACAATATGTTTTTCCATTTCTGAAACATATAAACTACACACAGAATCACTCACTGCTAACCCCATTGGCCAACAATTTTTCATTTGATAATGATCATTTCCACATCTTACAGTAATATCCCCATTAATCCATCAGCTGCATTTTTCCACGTTTGTTTGCAAATGTTAAAGTTCATAAAGAGAATGTTCCATTAAGATTGATGATGGATTTTGGGGGTTGTTATTATCAGAAAGCATCACAATTGTTTGCAAAATGGTTACAAGATTTGGTGGGTTTTGGCAAATATACAATTAATTCTACATTTCAATTTGTTCAGATTTTGGAGTCTTCCAAGGTGGTTGATGATGGGTATATGGCATCATTGGATGTATGCAAGTTGTATGGATCAATGGACCGTAATAAATCGATAAGTGTAATTAATAAACTTCTGATGGATTGTAATGTAGACTTTTGTAAAGCCAGATTTATTATGGATGTGTTGGAATAGATTAATGGGGATAAGGAAAGGATCATTATCAAATAAAAAATGTTTGGCCAATGGGGTTAGCAGTGAGTGGTATTGTGTGTAGTTTATATGTTTCAGAAATGGAAAAGCATATTGTGGAGCCGTTTATAAGGAGTTGTGATTTAATATATAGAACATATGTGGATGATGTTTTGTGTGTGGTTCAAAAGATGTGATAGTTAATATGTTCAATGAATTAAATGAGAATTCTGGTTTGTCATGGACTATTGGGTTTGAAAATTATGGTATCTTAAAGTATTTAGATGTAAATGTATATAAATGCTGTAATATGTTTGGGTATAAAATGTTTGTTAAAGCATTGAATGTAAGGGGTTTTATACATCTGTCATTGAATGTTGCTTTAAATTATAAAATGGCTGGATTTAAATGTTTTTTATATCATAATTTGCATCTTTGTAAATTTGAGGCAGATAGGAAAGATAATATTGATAAATATATGGATGATTTGATAGGGGTAGGATATAAAAAGACTATATTACACGGACAATTGTAATATTTACTGAGGCTATAACCTCGACAATATGCGTATAAATGCGATAGCAGGGACTCTACAGGTGTTTTAATCAATGTGCGTTTAATAAATTTATAATTACAGACAATTGTGTTTGTTTTATTAGAATTTAAAGTTCAAACATAAAGTGAATATAAATAATAAAGCGGTCAAAAAGTGGTTTTCTTTAGCTTATGTGCCACCTATAAGTAAGAAATTAAAAAATATTGTCAGTGAAGATTATAATGTAGGATTTTGTTCCCCTTCATGTTTGAATAGATTAATAAACAATTCAAAGGATAATGTAGAAGAAATGAATAAGTATGAAGTGGTTTATTACATTACTTGCAAAAAAATTGATTGTGATGCTATTTATTTCGAGGAAATGAAAGCCTATGTTTTAATACGTTTGCAACAGCATATTTATCAGTAAAAAAATCTAAAAGTGATTTGCAGGTTAATTCTGTTTTTTCAAATCATGAAAGTAATTGTGGTCATGAGTTTTATCATCAAAATATTACTACTATGTGCAATGAGTTAAATGATCAGAAAAAGAAGTTGAAATAGGCTTGGTTTATTGCGAAATCTAAAAACGTTATTAATCAGCATAACACTAGTGATCCACTGAGCATGCACTGGAATATTAACTGTTCAGTTCCAGTAAGTCACCATGATTCTGGTATACAATACCAAAAGCGCTTGGCTAATTCTTGTTTATAATTAATGCTTTTGTGTTCTGTTTATCACGCTTTATTCGTATGGAATAATTTTTATTATCTGACAGAGTTTTTATATTATTTATGCATATTTTTATAAGATTTTTATTTAAGATCATCATTAGAGTATTCTTCATTAAACTTTTTTTACATGACATGTACTTGAATTTTGTCAATCAATATCTAGATTTTAATTTAATATCTTTCTATCTAAAGGAATGAAATAACTTATATATATATATATATTGCATCTAAAGTAGAACTTTAGTCACCTTTTTTTTATTACCATTGTTTTGTTGTTGTTATTGTTGGTTTTTTTAGACTTTAATCCTAACTCCATGTAATTGTTTTTTAGTTAATATATTTATTATTATTATTATTATTATTATTATTATTATTATTATTATTATTATTATTATTATTATTATTATTATTATTATTATTATTATTATTATTTGTCTTTTATGATAAAAAAGACATCCTCTTTTTTCTACTATTTTAACATCATCTACTGGAAAACCTTGATCTTTACCTTTTATCTTATTCAAAGAACTTTTTTAACTTTTGTAACTGTTATTCAAAAGATACCCACATTCAGTGGGTTAACCATTCCCTTTATCAAAGTAAGGAATTTTATTTAGAGAAATTCAGAAATGGTGCTGGGGTCAACTTGCTTGCACAGCTATCTATTGAGATAATTAGTTAACTGTTTTTAATCAAAAAATTTATATATTTTTTATTCTGACATTCCAAAAAAAAATTAAATATATCAAGATAAACAAAAATGTGATGATGTTCAATGAGTTATAGACAAGCCTTAACAAGTTTGATGCATTTAGTTTATATTACAGAATTTCACATGCTTTGCAAGATTACTTTAAGAAAATTTTTAGAATGACTAAAAACTTGGTTTTTGCAAAATTTATTAAGATTTGTGATTACTTTTTGCACAATAATTGTGTAATAATTATTAAAAATCAAAATCATATATGATTCCACTTTATATATTCATATATGTTTATTGTTAAAAGGAGATTGCCTTGACAACAGGTTGAGATTGTTGATTGTTATTTATATTGGAATTGTCTAAATGTTATCTGTTTTTAATGATATATATATATATATATATATATATATTGTGCCCTTTTGTATGGGTCACCATTTAAGTTTTGTGCTAATCTAGTAGAAAATTTTAAATTTAAGAAGTATTTTAAATGTGTGATGTTGACTTTGCTTGTGGTAATGTTACCATAAGTTTAATTAAAGCAATCTATGAGTATTTGATGTGTGAATTGTGTTGATATTGAGAAGATATTTAAAATGATGATGATTATGATGTAATACTGCATTAATAAATTTAATAACAAATGTTTGAAGCTAAAGTATTTAAAAGACAAGTTTAAATTAGACAAAGATATTTATTTAATTTAAAATATATGTTAAAAGTGAATAAAAATATTTTAAATTATAAGTATTTAAATTGAGATTAATATTTGATTTTAATCATATCAAATAATTATTTTAAAATCTGATGTAATATCTTATTTATTTAAAAAATATTTATTTTAAAAAATGCAATTGTTAGTTTATTTTTAGACTATGAAGCGTTTCTTGTGTTATAAAAAAAAAAAAAACAGATGTTAGTTAAATTTACACAAGCACGCGTGGAAGTTGTCTAATAAAGTTGCATAACTATTTTACAAAATCATGTTGTAAAATTTATAAATAATACGTGAGTTATCACGAGATAAAAATAAAGATATTAATGTAAAATATTAAATTTGATTTTAAAAAATATTGTCTTAAAAATATAACGTATTTAAAAAGATTTAGTTTATTTTAAATGATCTTATAAAAGTTAAGATTTAAATCAAGTGAGAAAGAATATTTCAAAAGAATGTTTAATAGATTTAAATAAACGATAAAATTATTTTTAAAAATGTAATAATATTAAATATTAAATAAGTCATTATTTTATTTTTAATAGTGAGTTGATAAATATGTAAATAAGCAAAGTTTGATTGTTTAAACGTACCAATCAGATAAGGAGTTTCTGGCAGTATATAAGCTGGATTCAATTGTTGAGGGGGGCTCTCTGTAATTAAATTTCTAAGTTAATTGTGCTATTGAGAAAATAGCCAAGTAAATTTATAAACGCTCTTAAAAATCAGTTTTAAAATCATAAGAGTGTTATTGTATATAATTTTATAATTTTTAAATGATAAGTATGCAGTAGAAACTTAATAATTCCCTATTGGTCTTCTCAATATCGAAACTCAATTTACGTACAAATAATCAATGGAAACATCACGTATCGGAGAAATATATCAGAAACTTTATGCTAGAAAAGTAACAGACGCTGGATTAGTACAGAAAACTATAAGATGGAGAAAAGTAGTATTTTGGACTATAAATAGTTTTAAAGTTAAATTACTATTGTCTGTTATTAATAGATATTTTAAAGAAATAAAAATACTTCTGTAAAAAAAAGTATTTTTGACAAATTATAGAATTAAAGAATATCTTAAGTAAAGATATAAGAAACAGTAGTAAGTTTTATAAATACTTGCCTTGTTAAGTCTTTGTGCTTAAAAGATTAAATATTGACGATTTGAAAAGGCAAATAGATTATAAAGATGATTATTTAAAATCGTAATATAATAAGAGTATTATATTGTAGTAATCTAAAACGCTGGACGTTATAGATGGAGAAATTAATTCTTACCTGAATATGTTAATTATAAATGCGCAAGTAATACATGGATGTCCAAATCAAGTCAAACTAAACCAAGCAAGCCAAGTTGATTAAAGTAATTTAATAAAAATAATATATAAACTATAAATTAGTTTAAAAATAATAACTTTAAAAATAATATTTTATGAAGAACTGGATCCAGAAAGAACTTATAAACTATTTTTTTTAATTTTATTTGTTTTCTTATTGGAACTTATTTTTTTTTAAAAAAAAGAACGTTATCATTTTATTATAAACTTTCAAGAAACACGTGATTCAACGGAACAGGAAATAGTGTTCTATTGACTTTGTACATAGGATTTATTAGAACTTTTATGGTAAAACAAAAGTCATCGCTGGAATACGTAATATAATTTTTATTTTATTTATTTAACATAAAATTTAAAATATTATTAAACTATTAAAAAGTAGGTTAGGTACATTTATTAAATAGTAACTTAAAAATAATATAATAATTAATTACATAAACTTATTTTTATAATTAATATAACACGGAATATTCTAATGAATGTTTATGAGTGAAAATGTGAATGATTTTTATTTTATGAAGCTGCAAATTCCGAAGAATGCTGGATAGCAGATTGGACATTATTATTATTATGGTAAAAATATTGTATAATGATTTTTTAATGAATTTAATATGTTTTTTCTTTAGATCAACTGAATATTATGTTGTTGTAGAATGAATGGATAGATATTTTATGAAAACACATACATTATATTGGCAACGAACTTTATTAAAATATGCATAATTTTAATTTATAATATAAACATGATACAACATTACGTAAGAAGCTTAGAAATAATTATATGATTCTTTCGTAAATAATTTTGATATTTTATTTATGCTTAGTATTAAAATGATATTTATTATTTATCTTAATAATTATTTTTATTTTTGCAATTTAGAAAAGGATTTTAAAAGTCTATATTTTTTTTATATTTTGTTTATTAAATAAGTTAAGTTACGTTATGGGTAGAAGCTTATATTTAAATTGAAAAGTTTACTAAGTATAGACAATGTAGTATAGGTAATTTAGATAATGAATATTTTATTTAAAGTTGATGTTTGTTTTTCCGGAAATTTTAGATAAAGTTTAGAATATGTTTTATAGATAGAAATTTATTAGAAAGGATTAAAAAAACATATAGAGTAGAGTAATGATTTTTACACAGAAAAGAATCATAGAATTTATCTAAGGTAATGCTTTATGAATTTGAAATTGATAAATGATTTAAATAATAGTATTTGAACAGTACAGATATGTAATGCATATTTGATAAAACATATAACAGGAATTACATTAAGTAAAGTATAATTACAGTCAATTATTTGTTTTACATTACAAAGATACATTAATTTTATAAAGCTATTAAGCAATGCTAATAATAAAGTAGATATATGATGATACATTATAAATGGTAATACTTAATTAATGTAATTATTTAATAGGTAGAGCTACATTATGTACACATGCTACATAAATAGTCTTGACATATATTGTTATTTGTAGTAATTAAAGTACACTATTATTTATTAAATCTAAATTTTTTGAAAAACACACTGTAATATTATAATATGGCATTTGAAAGAATGTATAATTACTTATGAAGTACATGATTTAATAACAGTGTAAACAGATTGTATTATTATTTTCTTACTTAATTCAGTTTATATTTGTTTTCTTAAGTTCTAAAACTGTAAATAGTGTAAATAAATTTTATTTGAAGTTATTGTAAATAAATTTGTTAATTTGTTTTAAAAGTGTGTCGAGTTTTCATTATTTTTCACCACAGTATTTTGACATCAGATGATTTGAAATAAACATAATATTTGCACAAAATGAATTTGTTATTATTACTTAGAATTGAATACCATATTTGCTTAACATTATTTTATAAGAATTGATTGACATGAACATAAAATATTACAATGGTCATAGAGTAATTATAATGCACATTATAAGAATACAGTATTGTTTATTGCCATATATTATTAATTATAAGATTTTGATTTATTTTAAAATGAAGATACCATATGAAATAAAAGATATACATAGGATTGTTTATTCATTTAATGATTGATTATATCATAGAAATAGATGAGATTAAATTACACTTTAAGATTAGTATTATTTATTATTATTATTAAAATAAGTTAGGTGTATTTAAGTTTGATATAAAATCCCACATCATACTTATTTACATGAGTTATTATTATTTTAAAACAGCTTAGAAGAACCTGAGATTATTTAATTATATGTTAAGTTAAAAGTTAGGAATTATTTTAGTATTATTAAAGATAATTTATTTCATTTTAAAAGTCATAAGAATGCTATAGATGTAGTGGTAAGGTGATAAGGTAGTGGTAGTATTCTTATGCCATTGAGACAGTATCTTGGGAGATATTGACTCAGTGTAAATCTGCTTATTACTTTGTAACTTTACTTCGCAGTCTCATAATTTTATTAAATACTTATTTAATTAGTATAATCTAGAACTATATTGATTTTGATGATTGATAATAAATTTAATTAAGATATGATAATATAAAAGTATATTAAAGATAGATATGCAAATTTTAATTAAGCATAATAATGTAACTGAGCTAGTTGTATTTTAAACTATTTTATATATCAAGAAGTAAGGGTACAATACAATATATATATATATATATATATATATATATATATATATATATATATAGTGCCATCTTGAATTAAATTTAAATAGGCATTATTGTATATATATATAAAATTTATTGTTGTGGTTTTATAGATTATTGATTGTTTAAAATTAACAAGTAATGTTTTATCCCAATTTTGAAGTTATTAGAGATACACACAAAATACAAAGCAGTTCATGATTTGTTTTTATTTTATCTCTTTAAAATAATATGCGATATTTTCCCCATTTTTGATCAAGTAAACTAAAAGTAAATTCACTGCTTTAAATTTAATATCTTATTACAAAGTTATTAATAAATGTAAAGACATATTTTAATAAAGGCTACAGTAATGCTTTGTCTATTCACATATTTTTAAAAACTTTAGGTCTAGGTAAATAACAAATTACATTCTCATGTGTGTATAAATAATATATGCGTGCATGTTTAGGTTATTGTGTAAATACAAAATTATATAAATTTTAAATTGCAAATATATTAAAGGTAATACTTGTGATTAAAAAATATAATAATTATTTTTGAAACAATAAAATGTATTTTATTTTTAAAAGAAACTATTTAAAATTAGTTATTATTTTATTTTTATAATATTCTTCTGTTAAAGTGAAATGGAGACATGATGTTTGTGATGCTGTTTTTGTTCAAATGATCTCTAATTAAGTATAATAATCAATCAGTAAAACTAAAAGGTGTAAAATTTGAGTTTATCAATAACAACAGTATTTAAGTAATAACTTCAAAAATTACATCAACAACCAAAGTCCATGATTTTAAGTTTAACCTCTTTTATCTATTGTTTGTCTCTCTATATATGATGTACTTCTATCAGTTCAGTTAATATAATGCATTAAACATTATTCTTTTTTTTTCAAAATATGATCTATATTATAACAGTTGGATGGAAAGAGTCAAAGACAAGTCTTAATGTTTCTGCACTATAAGGGCACCATCTAGGCATTTGAACCTAGAAATTTTATAAAGTAGGCAGATATGTGCTGTTAAGATCCCACTTTATTTTATATTTATACCGTTAGCCCAAGTCACTAGCTCAGTGGAGACACAGAGATAATAATATATAACTTTGTTTAATCTATATCTTAAATATATAAAAAAAATAAAAGCTACTGCCAGTAATTAACACATGAATAACATTTATTAATGCACATATATAATCATTTTAAATTTGAGGAATAACATTTATTATTTTTTAATATTAACTTTTAATTTAAATTATTATTTTAAAATTTTAAATCATCCACACAGATGAATTTTATATTTATTTTAAGATTGTCGAGTATGAATAAACTACATAGATTGTATTTGAAAAGAAAATATTCTATCCCTTATTTAACCTTAGGCCAAAAGTTCACAGTCAAACTGGCGTCAATCCATCTGATACATTGATGTATTCAATGTAGCATGAAAATACGACAGCACTAAATACTATACTGTCAGGAAGATACATCTGAACAGTATGGTTAGAGAAGATATTGACTCTCAACCAAACAGGAATGCTACATCTGTCGGCAAGAACAATAAAAATAAAAACTCCATAGGAGAGGACTGCATTTCATCTTACTATCTTTTCCATAGGCAACAAGGGGGTATGTGGCATATAAATCGATCCTGCCCATAGCGGATCTCATACTACATCTACTAATTACACCAATATATCCAATCCATTGACCTAATTTAACTACAAAACAAATAACCTAAGATTTCCCTCCCCTAATTAATTAATATAACTTTACAAATCTATATAGCCATTCATGCCTGACTTAAATTTAACATTTATATAAATTCGCACAGATGGATTTTATAAAAGTTTGTTGTTTAATGTTGAGTATAGATCGACTACATAAATTACATGCTCAAAAACATTTCAACATAAACATAAATGATCAAAATATAAAGTCATTGATGTAATTGCAGAGGGAATTCACTAGAAACCCAATGGCATTCATCATAAGATGCTGCATTGACACCAATAACTAAAAAGACATCCGAATAAATCCATTTTAGATATTCAACATAAGATATCATTATTTACTGAATGTCTATATATTTTAATCATATATGAAAACAAAAACATAATTAAACGTGAACGAATCTATGCAAGTGTCTATGCCCAACTTAAATTTAATGCATTTAATAATTTCTACAATAAATATTAATAAAAATAAAATAAAAATGGAAATGATTTTTAGCAAACTTAAATGTAAAAACAAATTAAACAATAATTGATTTGGAAAAGTCAGATTATAGTTCATTTTACAAAAATTAGATTTAGCTTGTTTATTAAACTTGTCAAATCTTGATGAAAGTTCTTAATTACTTTTAAATTTTAAAATTGTTCAGTTCAATAGCTTACAGTAGAAGAGTCATGGTTCTTGGTGCCAATTCCCATGATGTCCCCATTGGAAGACTGATCTGATATTCTGGAGGTGGCCTTAGCTGGTTCCATTTCCGTATCATAGTCATTTCATTTTTTAAAATAGAGAAAGAGGGTGATATGTGCATCCTATCACACCTCTCAAAAACAATCAAGCTGGAACTGTCTGGCACTGTCCTTAATTTCAATATTTTTCCTTTTATAATCATCCTCTGGATTCAACGAACAAAACGTCACTAATCCATCATTTTCATTAGGGTCCGAGCTGAGGCTTGGTGCTTCCATTGGTCAAGCTAATTCTTTTTATTCTCTTATCTATATCTTTCCTCTGACTTTTTAATTATATAAGAGCCCCAAGGGCTAGTTTGCTTTTCAATTAATTTATAAAACAATCATTTCCATTTACAAAAATATTTTATCTTTTTCTTATACTTTTTTCTAAAAAAGTATGTTCAAATACCTTTTTTTTTTTTATTTAAAAAAGAAATAATTTTTAAAGTTTTGCATCTGTGCGAATATATATATATATTGAACAACTCTTTAATTTTTTTAGCTTTTAGTTTTTAATAAATTTATTTTTATTTGCGAACTTAAAGTTTTTATTTTAAATTAATGTAAAGGCATATTTATATACTGTTACAATATATTTTAAAATATCTTATGTGGACTATAATAGAATGGAAACCTAGACAGGAAAAATGACATTTTTTTCAATGACAATTAGTCTTTGAGAGTAACCTGAAATAACACTAAAATGGAATTTGCTTTAGGTGCATTATAAAAAAGAAAAGTTTTTTAAATTCTTATTTAAAATCAAATTAATTAACATATATATATATATATTGTACGATCTGTATATAATTAACATATATATATATATATTGTACGATCTGTATATGAGTGCCAACAAACAAATCAATCATTTAACAAAGATTAAAAAATAATAATAATTTGTGAAATGTAATAATTATAAGTTTTAAAAGGAATGCTAGAAAAGTTTAATTTACTATGTATTAATATATATATATATATATATTGTAACAAAATGGGTTTTTATCTAGTATCATAATAGGTCAGCTAGGCCATCACAATGAATGAGTCTAAGATCTGACTATTAACTCTTATAATGCATGACTCGTCTAAAAACAAGAAGATTTGACATCACTCTAAATCGGCTACTTTTTATCCCACGTATACATATAATATGTCATTCGAAAGAAAATCAAAAGTTCTGTAAGATGGTGCCCTCTTCAGATTTATTTTACAAGTAAAAAATCAATAAAAATGACCATATATGTCAAACAAACCCAAAGCACCACCTCCTCACCAACTTTTCTTGAATCTTATTGGCTGTCCCACTTCTGTCAGAAAGGGAAATGGCTGCCAAAAAGTAAAAAGTTACGTTCGTTTTGATTTTTATTACGAAAATTATAAACGAATGTTTACAACATTTTAAATAATATTTGAATTGAATTACAAATTATTATTGATAAAATAATACTAAAAATCAAATTATTTTAGAAAAATAGTTAAGATATTACCAAGAATTATTTATTTATTGCTACATATTGATCGTAACGTTAAAGTGAAAAAAAAAATATTGCGTCAATGGTTGGTTGAATAGCGGTTACTTTTATTTCACCGCAATTGAATATTTTTTAAATTATAAATCAAATTTTATTTTTGAAAAGACTTTCGTTTGTTTCATAATCTAACAATTCAGTAATATACTTTTTACAAATGAAACTAATGTATTTATATTATTAAAAGTGATCTATTTTAACAATAGATTTGTTAAAGTTGTGAGTTGGCCAATTACAAGTTTTGATTTTTAACTCATTTGGCCAATTAAATAATAATCGTTGAAAGGGTTAACTCATTGTAAATTGAAAGATTTCATGATCGTTAATGTTTAACAGAAATAGTGGACTTAATCATTGAAGAATTTATTAGCTTCACTCTCCCAAATCAAAATGCTTAAGATTTACCTATATAATTAGAAAAATAGGTTGAAGATAAGAATGGGCTGCTCTTATCTTTATAAAGTTGAATCTTGAATTTAGATTTGTAGAGATCTCTCTTGTAATAAATTAAACACTCAAGGCACATGTACTAAGGTTATAGTCTTATTTAAGTATTATGTGCTGACATTGTGCTTAATAAGAATTAATATTTACAACTTTAAATTGATTCAAAATATTTCTAAATTTAAGATCTGACTATTAACTCATCGTAAATTGAAAGATTTCACAATTGTTAGTGTTTAACAGAAATAATTAGTGAAGAATTTATTAGCTTCACTCTCTCAAATCAAAATGCTTTAGATTTATTTATATAATTAGAAAAATAGGTTGAATATAAGAGTGGGCCACTCTTATTTTTATAAAGTCAAATCTTGTGCTTAGATTTGTAGAGGTCTCTCTTGTAATAAATTAAGCACTCAAAGTGCATGTACTAAGGTTATAGCCTTATTTAAGTATGAAACATTATAAATTATCTTTAATTGTATGCAGTGAGAGTACATGAACATTAAAAATTTGACATAAGAATCATGTTATTAGAATTGCATTTAAGATGTTAAGAGAACATTTGAGAAAGTGATAGTTTTATTTAATAGAATAATTATAATTGTTTTTTATTGTTCAAGATCAT
This sequence comes from Epiperipatus broadwayi, assembly GCA_028023455.1. Lineage (NCBI taxonomy): Eukaryota > Metazoa > Onychophora > Udeonychophora > Euonychophora > Peripatidae > Epiperipatus > Epiperipatus broadwayi. The sequence goes on from JAQFVV010006769.1 coordinate 157,678, forward strand.
TTTAGTCACTTTTATTTGTGAAAGATTTATAAAATTATTTTATTGATTTATTATAAATTTAAATAATGGAATTGCTTTATTCAAATTCAGAAAATATTTTAAGTAGATAGCATGATATTTTGAGTGACCATAAAATTCTTTGGCTACTCATTATACCTTAATGCTTTCCTAATAAATTATGTTATTTTAAATTAAGAGTTAATCATGTTTTTTTTAAATTTTAATATTATTATAATTTTGAGAGACATTATCTTAAGGATAAGATATGTCTCACAGTTTTGTTACTAGGATCTCATTCTTTGTTAATAATCCTCAAGAATTAAAAAGAAAGAATAAGATTTAGAATTATTAAATGAGTAATATTAAATGCTGAGATACCCATTTTATTTTATATACAATGTTTTTAAAGAAAATATTTTACTTGAGAAGAAATTATTTTTAAAAATGAAATTAATGTGGCAAAGACATAGAAAAACATGTTCCTATTTTATAAAACAATATTAAATCTGACCATGGTAATAAGGTATTTATTATTGGTTGTAAGAAGTTGTGTATGAGATATGTTGTAGATGGAGAATCTTAAAGTATCCTAATCTTTTAATGACATATGCTTTCAATATTAAGAATCATTATATTTATAAGAGTGAATATGCGAATTCTCCTCCTCTTTAGTTATTAGTATTGCCTTAGTCTTAATAATGTTGATTATAATTGTTTACCTCTTTTCCCTTCTTATTGTAGCATATGCCATTATCTGAAAACCTCTGAGATTAGCCATTGTTATCATTTAACTCTTATGTTATTAATCATTTAGCCTATAGTATTATTATCTTGGTGGAATCTGTGAGAGATAATTGTTATTCTCTTTAGTTGGTTACAATATATATTATCTATTGGAGACAATAGATAAATAAATATTTTTTGTGGTTTGAAAAACAATGTCTATTGTCTTGCACCATTTTATAGTTGAACAGATATAATATTCTATGATTCATTAATTTAAATTATTATAATATATTAACCACAAAAATATTTCTTTATCTATTGTCCCAATTGTCTTATTATTAATTTTGTAAATAAAATTTTTATTATGTATTAAATTCGAGTTAAGAGTCTTATTCAAATTAATACATACATGATTAAGTAATCATAATTTAGAATCCCATCGCAAACATAAACATATACATTTTAATTAACAGAATAATATAAGTTTTATTAATACATTAGAATTCATTAATTAGAATAATTGAATCTAATGTTTTATGAACATCAATTGGTATAAAAGCTAGTTAATAAATTGTTGTAATAAAATTTTATATAATCATTAAGCTTAATAACTTTATTCATTCTTGAAAATAGTATAAACTTATCACGTAGTAATGAAAGAGTTATTTATGAATGATTATAAACTAATAATATATCTGTCATAATTTTTAAAACATTATTTTATATTGATAGACAATATTGGTATCCAATCGGATTGATATTTATTTAATATATAAATATCATTAATAAATTTTAAACATTATTCCAATATAGATTTTGAATTATTGTATTAATAGAGCTTTCGTAACCTTTTCTTATTTCATTCCATTATAGATTTGGTGTTCAGAGCTAGGGCATATAAATCGAGTCTTCTTTCTTTCTCTTGTTCCGTTATAAATATGGTGCCCAAAGTTTAGGCAAATAATACAGCTTCCCTCATTGCTCTCATATTTTTCTTCCATTACAATATATACATCATCATCATCACTCATTATCAAGCTATTGCAGGATGAAACTTTCTCCAAGTTCAGTCCATCTTCTCTGATCTCTAGCCTCTCTTTTCCACATCACCCCTCCACACTTTCTTATTTCATCCATCCATCTCACATGCGGTTTCTTTCTGGGTCTTTTACAATATTTTGGAATCTGGTTTAAGATTTCAATTGTCTATCATCAGCTCTTTTATCAATATGTCCAGAACAACCCCACTTCAGTCTTTTAATTCTTTCAATGATGTCAGTAACATCTGTTTGTTCTCTTACCATGTATTGCGTTTTTGATCTCTTCTTGTCATTTTTATCATACAGCTCTCCACACTTCTTTGAATGATCTGAATTCATTGTATTGCTCTTATAATAAGTGTCCAAGTCTCAGATTTATAAGTAAGAACTGGTAAAACACATTTATTAAAATCTTTCCTTTTCAAACACATGGGCATATTTCCTTTTGATACTAAGTTATTTCTAACAAAAGCACTCCAACCAAGGTTAATTTTATGATTAATTTTATCCATTATGTTTTCATCTGTGGTAATAATTTGACCAAGGTATCTGTAGCTTTTAACTTCTTCTAACTCATCACAATCAATCTTTTATTTTCATCTTTTGAGAAAATTCATTGAATATTTATTACTTTAGTCATTTTAACATTTGCCTTTAGTTCTACTTTCCTACTTTTATCTGATAACTCTTGCAACAATTCCTGAAGTTCTAAAGCATTACACTACATCATCTGCAAAATCTAAATGACTTTAATAATCTTCATTTACTTTTACTCCTTTAGCTTCCCATTTTAATCCACAAAATACTTCTTGCAGCACTGCTATAAAACATTTTAGAAATATTGAGTCATTTTGTCTTACATCCTTCTCAATATTAACCTTCCTAGTATCATTATGTAATCTAATTGTTGCTGTTGCATTTTTATATATAAATATTCTTCAAAATATCACATTATTTTGAGTCTATATCTTGACGATCCAATGATTTAGTCATTCAAAAAATGCTTATGGAATCAAATGCCTTTTCATAATCTACAAATCCAAAGCATAATGGCAATTCATATTTATTGAACCTTTCTATAACTTCTCTCAACACTTGGATATGATTTACCATATTAAAATGAATTTTAAATCCAGTTTGTTCTTTTGGTTGGTTGAAATCCAATGTTCTCTGTAGATGAGTTGTAATTAGTAAAAATTTTATATAAAACTATAAAAGACTTAGATCTATAATTTCTCATATCATTTTTATTATCTTTTCTATATATTGATATTAATACTGCATTCTTCCAATCATCTGGTACATCTTTATCATTTAGAGATTTTGGTATATAACTTTGCCAATTTTTTTTTTATTTCTTCATCTTTTTGTTTTAATATATTGATTACAATTCCACCATTATCTGGAGCTTTTTCCTTCTTCATAAATTTAACTGCATATTTCACTTCTTCATTCAAAATCTTGGGCAATTCAAATGGTATAATAGATGTAGGAAATCTTTGTTCTTTATTACTATATAATTCTTGATAAAACTCTTCTACCCACTTCATGATGTCATCTCTCTTTTTAGCAATAGTTCCATCTGTTTTTCTTATTGCAGATATAAGTCTTCTTACCAATACCAAAATGTTGTTTTATACTCTCAAGACTAATTCTTTTCCACAGCTTTCCTGGCTATTTCATAATTATACTTTCTTATATCATTATCCAATTCTTTATCACACCATTTTACAAAATTCAAAATATTCAATCCTTCTTAATGCATCATTTATATATATTTTCTAGTCTCAGTAGAAATTATAATAATCAATTGCTGCTTTTTTCTACCAACTATGTTTGTTGCAGTTTTTAAAGGGTTGTCAGTTATTTTCCTATTAATTTCATTTAAATTGGAATCATGTTCAAAATCTATTACTACTTGAATTTGCAAGCTTTAATTTAATTTCATTATCAACTGTAAATATTGTTTATCTTAATAATTTTTTGACTCTCTAGTTTTGCATTAAAATCAATGACACTTCCTGTGTTGAATTTATTAAGAATATTACAATCTTAAAATATATGTTTTCTGTTAGTCAAAATATAATCCAATTCTGCTGTACCTTCATTTGGATGTTTCTATGTCAATTATCTTTTAACATTTTTTTTTTCAAAAAAAGAATTTATAATATAAAGTTTTTCTTTTTCAGCAAACCTTATAAGTCTACATCCTCCCTCATTTCTATTACCATAACCAAATTTACCTACAGCACTTTCATCTTTCATTTGTTTACCAATTCTAGCATTAAAGTCTACCATAACAATTTTAAAATGTTGTTCAGTCTGATCAAAAGTCTTTGTATATCCATATAAAAGTCTTGTATTACTTCTTCACTTTGAGAACTTGTTGAGGCATAAATCTGAATTATGTTTATTTGATATCTGCTATTAAGTTGAAAACTAATCTTGCCACTCTGTCTGATACATCATCAATCTCCACAATATTGTTCTTCCACTATTTTATTTATAATGAATCCTAGTCCACTTATACATTCAATATTTGTGCCTTTATAATAGAGTACATGGCCACTTTTAAAATCAATTGTCTCTTCACCTTTTCTTTTAATTTCACAAAGCCCAACAATGTCCCATTTAATATGAATCAGTTCTTCCAATTTTTGCAATCTTGTTTTACTTGAAAGTGATCTGCAGTTGTAACTAATTAAATAAAAAGTCATCATCAAATGGCATTCTTGGTTCACAGTCAGAATTCTTAGCACCCTCCTTCTTCGGCCACCAACTGCTTGCTGCCTTTGCTAGTGACTTTACAGCCTCCTGGAAATAAAAGTTATAATTTATTTTGTCTATCATGATTACATATATCTATTAGAAAAAAACTTTTTATTCACACACACATTCATTCTGCCTTATCAGGCATCTGAAAAAAAAGACCATGGTGTTTCTTGATCTTGAACTCAGAAATAAAAAGCCAATAAACTCACCATGCTGGCTAATGCATGTTTATGAGCAGCCATCCATATTAGTATTCTATATGAATAATTTCATAGTAATAATAGCTGCAATGACAAGAACATATGGAGTGAACATTAGGAACTTGCCCTTCTCAATCCCTATAAGATCTTCAAGAGGAATCAAAGGTTCTTTTTTCAGTTAACAGCAAACTTCTTTCTGCAGCCATATATATATATATATATATATATATATATATAGTAATTGGACTGCCTAGAAACCTAAATAATTTGGTTGTATTTATTTCTGATGAGCGTACTGTGGATTGAAAAATGATTGGAGAAAATCTACTATCTACCTTTCCCCCTACAATAATATTTTCTGCTCATTGGAGGATATAGCAGTAAAGAGATTGGAAACATCTAGAAAATTTGTTTGTTTGGTTTCCCAAATGGCACCACTAGAGTTCCAGCTTACCACACTCTTATTTACTTATTCAGATCTGGTTATGCTGAACATAGCTCAGGAGGCATGAGACTCTTGTGAACAAGTGCCCTGAATGACAAATGATCCAAAAGGAAATTGAACAACTGGATTAATTTTAGATAACAATATTTATTTAGATAGCAATATTTATTTATATAACAATGTTTGGATAATAAGTCCTCCACAGTTATTTTAGATATAACGATATTTGGATAATAATCCAACCAAAGTTTATTTATAGTTCAGCTTCGTAACAGTTCATTTTGGGTTCCCATTTTTCTGTATGCTCATATATACTCCTAGGTTAGCTTGATCACTTAATCATCGATGATATATATATATATATGTTGTAACGATCCAGCAAAGGCCACTTAACGTAAACTACACTACAGGGCGCCATCTAGGTATTTGAACCTAGAAAAATTTATAAAGTAGGCAGATACGTCAGTCAAAAAAAAAAAATTTTTTTTTTTTTAATATTTTGGTTCCGGTCATTAGCCCATGTCACTAGTTCAGGGAGTAGCAGAGATTTAATAATATCATATCTTATCTAATTAGATTTCAACATTAAAAAATAAATAAAATAAGCCACTGCCAGTAATTAGCATACAAACATTTATTTATGCACATATATATAAGATTTCAAATTATTTTAGTATTAGTTTACATTTTAACATTTAACATTATTTTTAACTTTGATTTTTGACTTTAATTTACATTTAATTACTATTATATTCTAATTTTACATTTTAAATAAGTTCGCACAGATAAATTTAGGAAAGCTTGTTTATAATGTTGAATATAGATCGGTTACATAGATTTCACGGTCAAAAACATTTCAAAGTAAACATAAACGATCAAAATACAAAATTATTGATTACTGACAATTGCGGAGGGAAATTTATACGTAACCCAATAGTATTCACCAAAAGACATCCGAATAAATACATTTTAGATACTCACCGTAAGGTATCATTATTTATCGAATGTCTATATATTTTGATCAAATATGAAAACCCAAAACATACTTAACCGATAACCAATCCATGCAAGCGTCTATAAACAACTTAAATTTAATGCATTTTTATTTAGGGTCAAGTATGAATAGACCACATAGATTTGCATTTGAAAATAAAATATTCTATCCCTATTTAACCTTAGGCTAAAATTCGCAGTCAAACTGGCATCAATTCCATCTGATACATCGATGTATTCAATGTAATACGGAATACGGCAGCACCAAAAAGATTAAGAGAAGATATTGACTCTCATTAGATAGGAATATTACTTCTATCCAACGAGAAGAACAATAATAAAAAAAAAACTCCATAGAAAGGAACTGCGCTCTGCGTCTTATAATTTCTTCCATAGGCAAAACGGGAGAGTGCGGCGTATGAAGCGATTCTACCAGTAGCGAATCTCCGATTACATCTACTAACTACATCAATATATCCAATCCATTGACCCAATCTAACAACGACACAAATAACCTAAGATTACCCTCCCCTAATATAACTTTACAAATCTATACAGCCATTCACGCCCGACTTAAGTTTAACATTTATATAATTAATTTAACGAAAAACAAAAAAATCATGATAAAAACTTAAAGAATAAAAAAATAAATAAATGGAAATGATTTTACATAAATAAGAAAAAAAATACATCAAATAACACTATTAATAAAGAATTTAGTTTGGTCAGATAGGATTCTATTGCATTATTTACTAAAAAGTTTTAAAATTTAGAGTTCTTATTGTTTCAAGTGAATATAAAGTTCTTACGATTTTTAAAACGTCCAACTTTATCCGTTGCTTGCCATGAACGTAAATTCCCATGCCATCCTAAGATTGATATTCTGTTGGCCAATTTATTTATCCATCCAGAGGTTTTTGTTTTAACTGGTCCTCAATGTAGAAAAACGATAGTTCATTTCTCTTTCTTTCTTTCTTTGGCAAAACTGAAGTGATTGAATCGTGCGTCTCTTCCATCGCTTCTCCCGCACCTCCGCACTAACACCTATCTGTCACATCGTAATAATCATAATCCAGTCCCTAATAATTTTTTACCATGTCCTTTTATATTCATTTGAAGGATTGCATTTACATTACGTCATCGATGCGATGATCCTTTTCGTTGAGGTCCGATTTCCCAATGGATTTATTTCATTTGCTAAAAGTTTCTATTGTTTTCCTCTCTGACCGATGTTTTTACATTTAAATGCCCAAGGCTGGTTTACATTTAACTAATTAACAATCATTTCTATTTCTGATTAATTAACCTGTTTTCCAAATCAAAGATATATTTTTATCTCTAAATCTTTTTAAGTTTTTGTTTTAAAATACCTTTTCTATTTTTAATACAGTTTTATTTTAATAATTTTTTTTATCTGTGCGATTTAATATATACGAGTTTAAGATGATATTTAATTTCAATTTTTAATTCTTAAAGAAAATTTTTAAATGCGAACTTTTTGATTTACTTTCATGTTTAATAAATATAAAAAAAACAATGTAACGAACGTCTGTGCTCGTTACAATATATATATATGATGTGTCCATTAATCCTTGCTTCAGATACATGTAGGTAGATTCAAGTAATGTGATTTAATTTAGGTCTGTAGATTTACAATGTATAAACATCAATAGAAGCATGTTTATTCAGGTAATGTCTAAACATCAATAGAATCATGTTCTTTCAGGTATAGATGTATTTTGCATAGAAGCATTTTTAATCCATTCAGGTATAGATGTCTTTTATATATAAGCATTTATAATTCATTCAGGTATAGTTGTATTTTATATATAAGTATTTATAATACATTCCAGTATAGATGTATTTTATATATAAACATTTATAATTCCTTCAGGTTTAGATGTATATGATATATAAGCATGTATAATTTATTCAGTTATGGATGTATTTTATATATGCGCATTTATCATTCGTTCAAGTATAGATGTATATTGTACATATAAGCATTTCTAATTTATTCAGGTATAGACATGTATTATACATATAAGGATTTCTAATTTATTCAGGTATAGACATATTTTATATATAAGCATTTATAATATAAGCTATTATTTTCTAGCCACTCATTCTTGTGCTTTCCATGTTAATAATTTTTTTCTTCAGCATCCAGCAATTAGTTTTTTTCTCTGTTGATAATCATTGCAGTTTTAAACTTGGTTATACTGGACTTCTAGGCTGGGAAGAGAAGTGTATCACTAATAATACTAATACTAATCAAATTTGAACTGCCTGATTCCACTATTTATATTCTTATTACCAAGTCTCCGAATCAATTGTGCATGACTTCACCGTAACTTATTGGCGATGGTGCTTTCATTTAAGACCATGTGTCTTACTCTCCTCAGTCATTGGATAGTTTAATTTGTGTGGGAACAGATTAGAAACTAATCTCTTATCTGCCTTGTTTTCAAAATTTAATCACTTTTGTTGCCTGCAGCAGGAATTATGGTTTTATATATGGTAATTCAAAAACATTCAGCTCTACAAATATTTTTTTAAAATGCAAGGTTTTTTAAAATGTTAATTATTTGCTTAATTTTCAATTTGAAAATATTGATTTTTAATGGCAAGGGTTTATATTTTGTTTATTTTAATTGCTATTTAAGATATTAATTTTTCTTTTTAAAATTAAACATTTTGGTTTTTATGTCTTTGTTGAGAAGTTGATTGCTTTTAAAACCACAGTCAACTATTCATCTTTATTTTTCAATCTCCTTTAATTGATATGTCATTTTGATTTTAATTTATATCACTTTAGATTCAGAGGGGGGGGAGAAATCTTCTAAATATATACGTGAAACAATGTGTCTGTATCAATATATATATATATGTTTTATTTTTAAAAATTGATGATAATAAATTATAGTATAATGTTAACGAAGTAAATTACAGAATTTTAAAAAACATGCCTTACATCGTCATCGACATGCTCTTAGATTATATTGTGATATTTCAAAATTATAAAAAAAAAATATTTTAAAGCATAATTTGATAAATTTATATTGATATTTATTTATTTACATTTTAAATACAAATGCCAATTAAGAAGATTTTATTGACTTTATGAAATCAATCTGCTTTTGACTATTAGATGATGAAAACATTTTTTTTATTATGATCTTATTTTTTCAATATTTCCAAAGTTCAAATATCTTTTTAAAATTTATTTCATTTGTAAATGTAAATTTCTACCAGATCAAGTCCTATTTATTATATTCTAATATTAATAATACTAAAATCAAATGTTGAATGCTTACAAAATCTTTACAAGGGAGAACAATTAAATCTGCAACAATCCCAGATAGTTAAAATTTGCAAATTTTATGATATTCAAGCAGCCATTTTCTGAGTACCATACATGATCAATTTAAAAAAAAAAAAACTAAAATTTATAAGCAAATATATTTGTTTTCCATATGGGAGTGCCATATATGATTAGTTTGTTATTAAAAAAATGTTAGTTTTATTTGAAATCACATACATTTTATTTTCTTTTTATTATTCTTTCTTAATTTGATGTGAAATATTTTTCATAATCAAATATTTTCTGAGCATAATGCTAAAAATTTTACAAAGTTTTAGAACATACTAAAAATTGATATCGACTTAAAAAGGTCAAAACAATTAGAGATCTAATTCCTTGATATTAAGACCAATATTATATTTCTATAAAAGAAAAAAGTTATTGAAAAAATAATATCTTCTAGAGCATATTTAATAGTGATGAAAATCAGACATTTCACTATTTATTTTTAAAATATAATTACAAACATCGATTGCTTTTTTTTAATTTTTAATGTTTAGTGAATATGTGAGTGAACTTACACCCAGTAAATTAAATGTAAATTTGTCCCTTTATTTTATTATTAATAAATTATATTATTATTACTTTTAAAAAAAATTGTTTATATTAAGATCTTTATTGATATATGCATACTATGCATATTAAAAAAGTCTGTGTTATAAATATGTGCATGTTGAAAAATATGTTATACTCTTGCAGTCAATAAACAATATATATTTTAAAATAATCAATGTTTATCAACAAAAAGGATTATTATATGCTGTATACATTTATATATAAAAGAAGGATTGAAATAAAATAGTGTAATTTGTTGGTCCATTGTATTTGAAATATTTTTCAATTTGTCAATATTTGGTCTTATCCTTTTCATTAATTTTGGGTGTCAATTTGAAATCTACCCACTACAGAAATGAATGCTGTTTTATATTTTCAAGAAAGTATAAAATTGGAAGCCCTAACAAAATCTGCAAAATAGACAATAGCCTTTTCACAAAAAGGAAAAACCAAGCTGGATGAATTCTTCCCAAACAGTGGATGTTTGGTGGCTTATGCAGGAAGACTGGTAGGTGTTTATCATGACCATTAATGATAGAACAACAGCAACTTGGGCATGGAAGCTAAAAAACAAAATGTGGAAGAGAATTTTATTTATTCTGACTGTTGGAAGGCCTATAAAAGTACTGAATTACAAAATTCCGGTTATGATTATTTTCATGTGAACCACAAATACAGTCATGTGTTAATAATTATATTTATAAAGCGCATACTTATTTTAAATAAATCTTGTGTTAAAGATTTGCAGTGATCCCTGCTGTTGTTTTTTCAAGCACATAGTCTTAAGGTTATAGCCTTAATCATATGTTAAGTAAGTTTGCATTTTGAGAAAAATAAAAGTTTTACTTTTAGTCTCCATTTTGAGAAAAAAAATTGCTCACTTAAAATAAATAGAACAGACAAATTGGTTGTCTCATTGTGGCAATTTCTATTTATATTATATGGTAAGTACTATATGTGTATATTTTATGTATTTTTAAAAATATTTTAAGGTGTTTTTTAATTTAGTGATTGTTTTGTTCCTATTTAAAATTACATTTGGGAATTGCATAATAGCATCTCATATTAATCCATATTTAAATTAATATTTGGGAATTGCATAATGGCATGTCATATTTTCCTTTTTTTATGTCAAATCAATATTTGTACTATTTTTAAAATATACTTTTTAAGGTTGATTTTTAGATGAAATTCATATTTTTAGTATTAATAGAAATTAATATTTAATGTCATTTAATATTTTTTATGTGAAACTCACATTTTCAATATTGTTACAAATGTACTTTTTAAGATTGATTTTTGAGTGAAATTCACATTTTTAGTATTGTTAGATTTCATCTGATGTAATTTCTGTAACGTATTAGAATGCTTATGCCTTTTCACACACATATTCAGATCACCAATACCTTTGTAAATCTTGTGAAAATATCATGTACATATATATGGTCTATTTTGATGAATTTATCATTTTAAGTTTGTACAAGATCCAAGTGTACATATTATTTGGTCAGATCACAAGATCATAAAGTTATCATTGGATTGATATGATTGTGAAAAGGCATGGTAGATCTAATATGTTGCAGGACTAATATGTAAGTACCATTTTTCTTTGTATAATCATATTTCTTTATTGAAATTACATTTTCAGTTTTCCAAATTTGTTTTTCTGCATAATATTATTTTTATACTTGGTGAAGCTTCTTATCTGGTCATGATTTATTGTATTCCATTTAAAACTGGGCACTTTTGCTGAGCAGTTATCCATTTCTTGCTACTTTTTTCACTCCATTTCATATTATCTTTATCTTTTCTATACATTTTATGAGGGAAATTGCTTTTGTTAACTTGTTTACTACTATTTTTTTATTTCTAAAAATAACCACCTTACACTGATCATGTTAACACACTTTTTTACATATATATTTATATTGATCAGTTATAGAATCATTTATTTAAGGAGTTTGCCTCTCCCCCTCATAAAATATTTAAGTATTTGGAAAGCTGGTTAACTGATGATAAAAGTGGCAGTAAAAAAATTAAGATAAGAATGGCTTGATTAAACAAGCATTTGTTAAAAAATAGATTACTTTTGTGGATATTAAAATTAATAAAGTTATTAAATGTTTTGCTTGAAGTATATATTTGTGTAATCGATTAATGACTCAGGAAATCATGTGATATTCATATGACTGGTTAAGTTTCTTAATTCTGAATATATTATTCTTTCACTTCACTAAACTATATACATTTAATGTAATTCGTTTTGTATAAAACAAAGACCAGTAAAAAAAAAAATGAGTTTGGAGATTTTAGAATTATAGAATACAAAGAGAAGTATTGAAAAAAGTAAATGAGAAAAGATTACATAGTGAGTCAGTTAAAAAAGGGAGAAAACAAATTAAAAGAATTTTGATGGATATATGGGAGGAGTCTGAAATCCAAGAATAGAAGATGTAAAAAAAAGAAAGAAGTTGATGGATTATCTTATATGGTTTAGTTAAAGGATAGTAATGTTTAGAGAAGGGGACTAAGGAGTAAGGCTGACTTTCAACATGCGACTAGAAATGTCAGTATTTGGTTTTTATACATAAAATTAACTAATAAATTTAATTTTATAAATAAAATTAAAATATTTTTGTTTTCTTGCTTGGCATCACAATTTCTTGAATTAAGTTTACTTTTTGTGAGATATTTCCAATTAAAATGAAATTATTATACTTCTAAGACATTTTATTAATAATTAATTATGCCCCTCAATTATTTTTACCTTATATGGTTAGGTACAGTAAGAGAGTAGCAGACTTTGGAACTTAAGATTCACAAACGAGGCTTTGCTCTGTCACTTCCAGTTATTTGAACTTTTTGAGAATTCCTGAGAAATAAAGCTATTTGCCTATTTATTATTATAAGTTACGTTTTTTTCTGTCTCTATGCTCCATCTCATGTAGACTATTAGTAAAAGCATTTATTATATCTTATAGCATCATTTTTTCTATTTTACTTATATTTTAGTAATATGTTTGTATATTATATTAATTTTCTTTATTTCTGTATATTTCTATTTTGCTTATTACTTGTGAATAAATAAGAGTACAATTATTTTTATTTCTTCAACTTCTTTGAAACTTTTTTTTTACTTATTCATAATATATGTTTAATAGCAAGTTTGTTATGGTTGACTTGAATGCATTAAATTTATGATTAATATGACACGAATTGCTTAATATTTATTTTATTTGTTCCTTAAATGTCACCTGAAATTATTTTCATGTCAAACTTAGATTGGCTTTTGTTTTTTTGATTGTAATGAATAATTTTTTCCTGGTAATACAATAATATATTTGGACTTGCTACATTAACTAGATTTGCTTTGTTGCTTATCTTTTATAATTAAAGAATTGGATTAATTCATAATAAAGCAGTTTATTTTATGCAAAGCTCTATTCTATTGTTTTGATAATAAAGCTTTTATATCACTCTGAGGAACCAACAGACCGGAAAAGTTTTGATTAAATTAATATATTATCTTTAATCACATGTTTCATTTTATTTTTATTTATTTTTTAGCTATTATTTTTTGCTAAAGCAGTACTTATTACTATATTGATATTATTTTTGTTTTTCATATATTTTTGAGGATCGTTTATATATAATTTAAAAATGATTTGGTATAATTGTAGTTACTATTTGTATAAAAGGAATTAATAAAAAGAAATGGTTAATAAGTATTTGAAGAATTTTTGAAATGTTTTATAAAATAGAAATGATTTAACTCATGGTGGCATCTGTTATGTAGGTCTTCTTAATGGAAATTTTTACTGTGCTGCTTTTTTCGTTGTTGTTGGCTTCCTCATCATCAAAATTAAGCCAGAGTTGATTTCTATTTCTGTAAAGCTGAATATCCTAGATTAATGAAGTATTAAATAGACTAGTAAGAACTTTTTTAAAAATATATAAATAAATTTGAGAAAAAATAGAATTTGATTGTTTTAAACTTGAACAAGAACAATTAAATAGGGAGAAATGAGTCAAATTTTGCTATTTGCAATATTGAAATCATTGTTTTATGAATTTGAATCTGAAATGCTTAAAAGATAGTGAAAAGAAATTGAAATTATGACCAAGTATTTTTGTCCTGTTATTTAATCCAATATCAATATGGCATACCAATCTTCACTTGAATAAATTAAATAAAAAACAGTTTGCTTAATTAAAATGGAACTATTATACTTAATCTGTCACTTTAATGCTCAAACAGCACAAGATTTTTCAAGCTTTTAATCATTTAACTTATGTAGTGGCAGTTTTCAATTCTAAAATTTCATGGATTGATTTTCAGCCAAGCAAATTAAATAAAAATCTCATTTCAACCAATTAAGAGGGAACTTTTATCATGTATCTGGTTAAATGTCATATGTCTCCAAGCAAAAAACATATGATTATTATTGTCAAGTGTTTTCCTATTGTTTGTTTCAGTACTCTTTGGAATTAACTTTTGAGTCTTGCTTTTATAACATCACTTATCTTTTAAAATAAATTTTAATGTTAGAAAAACTTTAAGATATGTCTTAAAATTAAAAGAATGTCTTCTGTTGTCTGCTATGCAGCTACTTATTTACACACTGATATTCAATAATGATTGTTTTTGGTTATAACACACTTTTTCACTATTATTAAATGCTTTCACCTTAACTTGCCATAGTTGTGTACGTTTCTGTCTGTATGTTTGAATGTCCACATTTTTGAATTTTTAACAATGAAAAAAATCCATTCCCATTTAGAATTCAAACTCACATCCTTATGCTTCCCAAGAAAACTCCTTAAACAGCTGACCAATGGAAATATTACATTTATAGATTAAAATTTTGTTAATTTTGATTTAACTCATATTTCATTAATTAAATTAATTAAAATCATATATATAATGAAAACATTACATGTGTGGAATAAAATTTTGTTAATATTGATTTAATTAATAAAATATAGTATTGATCACATGATATTTATATTTAGAATGTGTTGTTAGAGGATGTATTTTTTATTTTCGCATCTTTTTATTAAATTATACATTTTGTCAGATTTTTTTGTAGTTTCAACCATTTTTTAAAATAATATGCAAATATAACTAAAAAGTAAAAAAAAAAATATGTAAAAAAAATTTTTTTAATAATGCTTTTATGTAAATAGCTGACTAAAAAGTAGAAAAATAAGAAAGTAATTCACCTCTCAGTTAATTTGCCATTCTTGGAAAATACTTAGAGATCTTAAGAATCTACATTTGTTATAAAACAATTGGAAATTGCATAAATATTTTCATTTCATAAAAGCATTTGAGGCTCAAATAAACATACAAATGCAAAAGACCTCAAATATTTTTATGAAATGACAATATTCCTACAATGTTCAATTATTTTATAACAAATCTAGATTCTTAAGATCTCTGTATTTTTCAAAAGTGGCAAATTAACTGAAAAGTAGATTACTTTGTTATTTTTTTAACTTTTTTGTTAGCTATTTTCATAAAAGCACTATTTTTAAAAAAAAATTACATATTTTTCAGTATATATTTTATTTTGTTGATAATTAAGATTTTTTTAAAAATGATCTATTTATCAGAAAATTGAATATTTATTTATTCACAGAAATTGAAAAAATAGTTATAAATTCTGATTTGGTAAAAGTTAATTATATTTTTCAAATGTATTTTGTTTTATGACATAATTATAACAAATTCAAAGTGAAAAAATTAACTATTCATTAGACAATTGAATATTTAGTTTAGTATAAAAAGCAAAATATATTTGATAACATATCAGAAGAAAAAATATAGATTGAGCACTTAATTAAGATTTTTAAATTTTGCTCAATAAATCCAGTGATCTTTATTTCTTCCATTCATCGCTCTGTTTTAATCTGCATAGAGTAGTTACTTATGATAACTTTTGAAAGTCTGTATTATAAAATGTTAATTTATCTTTGCATTTTATATTTTTAAAAAAAGTGAACAAAATTAACTTTGCATTAAGAAATTAAATATTTATTGCAAGATAACAAAATATATATATATATTTTATATCAATACTTATAATATTATCTAAATATCAAAAATATATAATTGATATTAAGAAATTAAATATTTATTGCAAGATAACAAAATATATATATATATTTTATATCAATACTTATAATATTACTAAATATCAAAACAATATATTTATATTTAAATTACTGAAGAAAATCTTTCTACATTTTAAGTAATCAATATTATCAGATTTTGGGACATTTAAATCTCTATCCCTAAACTGTTTTCTTATTGTTGCCTTTATCAATAAAACTTTGGACTCAAAACTGGAAGTATTATAATTATATATTTAACAATAATTCCTTAACTCCATTTTATTATTAAAGCTTAAAATCTGAAATTCAAAGCACTAAGGTTTTAAACTCAAGATAATATGCACAAACAATTTGACCTTAGGTCATTAATATATATTTTAGTACTTCAGTTTCTTATTAGCTGTAGACAACTTTTTCCCCTGGCAAGGAATATTAATTATAACAGTAAATATTCATTTTTAGTTTTGATGAGTATATAGATTCATTTAAATAATGTAATAAAATTTATAGCTGGCAATGAGGTAACTAGTTTGTGCTAATTTTGTAAGAATTCAAAAAAATATTAAGTTTATACTTATAGTAACCTAGCAAATTGGTTTTTCCTCTTAAAAAATCTATCTATACAAAATTATAATATCCTAATCACACCACAATATTTTTATTCATTAATATCAATTTAAATTGAATCCATCAGAACAAGTTTTTTTAAATTTATTTCTGTATAGAAAAATGATCAATATAATCAATCTTCAAGTGTGGATAAGTTGGCAGCTTGTTATAAATTTTACTATAGCTTCTAATGGTATCTCATAAAAATTGGATGTTGGAGAATTGTCCTGATAAGTTCCCAATGGTTTACAGCAGAGTGGTTGCCCAAAAGTTTAAACTGTGTGTATCTGTTGAGTTTGAACCCATTAAACATATGTGTTAATTTCTCTAATTAAAAACAGATTGAGTAAATTAGATAATAGAATACTATGCTTAAGAAATAGTACTGGGCTATCATTAGTAATAGTTTTGCCACTTTTTTATTTTGGCATCTCCATTTTATAGCTACAATGTAAATTTTAATGTCCCAAATTATTAAGAAAACTGCCCGCATAAAATATTGAGCATATTATTGCAAAAAATAAGATGAATTTCAGTAAATGGATTTCTTTATCAAAAAATTCTTGTGTTAACAAACAAAAACTACTTAAATGAAAATGGGCATTCAATTTGAACATTTAATTTATGTAGAACATTATATATATTTTCAATGCTTCTCTATTAGGAGTTGATGTGAAATTTTTATCCTTAATTAGATATTTAAATGCTATATTACATTATTTATGTATTGTAACTAAATATAGAATAAATGGTGAGATAGTATTAAGAAAACATCAGGAAACATAAAGGAGAAGAAAGAAAAAAGTTCTGCCCTTTTTTATTTAAACTACTTATGCCTAAGAGAATGTTATCGGTGTATAAGGCAACAATAAGATTTAAACAATTTTTAAAATTAATAGGGTGACATTATATTCAAAACTTAATTTTAATATTTATTAATAAACAGTGAAAAAATATTAAGCATAGAACATTAAGATGAACATCAGGGCTTCCTAATTGGATTTGTTATTTTAAAATCATAAGCTTAATTCTCATATAATAATCATGATTATTTTAATTTAAAATACCAATAAAATGATGGATTATTACAAACTTAAGTTAAGAAAATAGTAGCTTTTTTCATTTTTTATTCAGGTGCATTATCTTTTTTTTTATTCTCATAATTTTAAAATAAATTTTTTTTTTTCAGTCAGCGGCATACAAAGAATTTTATTCTTAAATAACATTTACAATAAAATTTGTGACAAACTTTAATATTTTTGTACGTAATTTAATACAGAATAAGTGTTTTGAATGCAACATTTAGAGATTTTGATTTAATAATTAAGATTCAAAAAATTCAGCCAGTGATAGAAAAAAAATATTCCACAACTATTAGATTGGATGATTAGCAATTTGAGAATCATAAACTGATTTAAATACTTTAATAATTTTATCATAAATTATAACACAGCAAATGTACAATCACTTTTTCTTTTAAAATATATATGTTCTACAAAAATATCAACAAATTAAAAATCTTCTCCTTTTCTTTTCAAAAACTTTATTTGGTACTGTGGTATTAGAGCTGCGACATGAAGAATTATAATCATTTAATCATTAAATTAATTAGGTTATTAAATCAAAAACATATTTTAAAATATACATTTAAAAAAAACAATTAACAAAAAAAATACGAAAAGCATTAATGTGAAGAATACTTAAGATGCGTGTTTAAATTAAATTGTGTGTGTGTGTTTGCACGGATTTTGCATGATCTACAACTCTCAGTGCCATCTTATATTGCTGACTCACCTGATCACACACATGTTGAAAAGATAAATAACCACAAATATCTGTATTTCATGCTAAACCAGCACTCATTAAAGTATGAAGATTGGTTATCTTAATATAAAGCTGAGTACTAGTTGTATAATGTGTGGAGATGGTAATCTGAACCAACTAATGAGTGCTGGTTTAGTATGAAATATATATATTGGTGATTATTTATCTTTTCAACATGTGTGTGATCAGGTGGGTCAGCAACATAAGATGGCATTGAGAGTTGTGAGTCATGTGAAAGTCTGAGTTTGAATCCCACATTATTACATATATAAATACCGCTGTAAACAATGAATTAAAATAGATTATGCAGAATATGCACATGCAAAGACACAATCAATTTGATTTAAACACGCATTTTAACTATTCTTCACATTAATGCTTTTCGTATTTTTTTTTTGTTAAATTGTTTTTAATGTAGATTTTAAAATATGTTTTTGATTTAATAACCTAATTAATTTAATGATTAAATGATTATAATTCTTCATGTCACAGCTCTAATACCACAGTACCCTTTATTTTCTAATATCAATACTGAACATATATATATATATAATACAAAACTCCAACATTTCAACTGTTTTTTATCTTCATACGGTCATTTTCAAGGATCTGCAACAACAATATTCAACACATATTCAATTACATAAATACCTTCATCTTACATTAATATAAACAGTAACACACATATTAAACAGACATAATTATATTTTACTTACATCTCTTTCCCACTGCTATTTTTTATATTACTCTTTCTTTTACATTATTTAATTACAAATCTGTCTTAAAATCATCCAAGAAACTTTTTATACAAATTTAAAAACCAACCCTAATTTCAAATAACCTTCCCCTTTTTTAAATCTTATCTAAAACCCATCTCAAAACTACATTCCTAAACTATAGCTTTAAATGAATATAAAACAAATACTTTTTTATACAAAAAAACTTTTAACAATTTACCTAAACCTATTTAAACGTTCATTTTAATTATACATTATTTTAGACTTTTTATCTACTCCATTAATTTATGTAAAAATATTATTTTACCATCCTTTCCCTATAATTTTTAACCCTTTCCAACATTTTAATATTAAATTCTTTATGACCTAAAACTTTACAATGTATATAAATATTTGAATTTTTGTCATATAAATATTTTCTAAGTCTAGTTTTTAATGTATTCTTTGTTGTACCAATATATGAAATCTTTTCCCCCTCCCTTTACAATTTAAATGTTCAATTAAATAAATTCCATTTATTTTGCCAATTTCTATATTTTTTGTATCATTAATTAAATGTCCTAAATTCAATTTCTTTTTATATACAGGTTTAATAATTAACCTACTTTCCCCCTTGTATTTATTATTTATACTTTTTATAATTTTTTTAATCTTCATAAAAGTATCTGTAGAAACATTAGAACTATTATATATAAAATTATTTATATCTTTCCCATTGTTTCTTTTTTTTATTATTCTTGTAATATTTTTTTTATTACATAATTTATCAATAACTTTAACTGGATAATTACTTTTGATACCTTCCTCTTTTATATTACAAATTTCTTTTATAAATAATTTTTCTTCAGAACATAAATTAATTGCTCTATTTATTCTATTATTATTAATTTTATATTTATATTTAATATCTGAATCCCAATTACTTAACAAACCATAAAAAGTTTCTTTTCTGAATACACTTGTTTCAATAACAACCTTACAATTCCTAATAACTTTTTTATTATAACATCCATATAAGTAATTATATTATTTTTCTCTTTTTCCATAGTAAAACTAATCTCATCATCAATTGAATTAATATACCTTATAAAACATTCAGATTTTTTATAATTGCCATTGAACTCTAAAAAATAATCATCGACATACCTAACCCAAAAAACAGGTTTATATTTTGTAATACAAAAATATTTTTCTTCATAATCATCCATAAATATAGCAGCTAAAAATCCACTCATACTATTCCCCATACTCAATCCTTTACATTGTTTATAATATACCTCATTATATTTAAATACCATATCTTTACAACAAATATTTAACATATTATACAATTGATTACATTCCATTTTTATACTCTTATTATTAGCTTTAATATTTTATGTGGTATAATATTTGTGTGCATACTACATATATCAAGTTTAACAAAAAACACATTTTTATACTTATTTTCCTCTAAAAAACATGTAAAGTCTTTACAAAATCATATGAATTACTTACATTATTTTCTTTTTTTATTTCACCATATTTTTTAAAAATTTTATTATATAACCATTTAGACAAATTTTCATAATACGTATCCACAATACTAATAATAGGTCTTAATGGTATTTCTAATTTATGTATCTTAGGTATCCCATATATACTTGCATCTTTAAAATTCATTCTTTTCAACCTAAATACATCCACTTTATTAATATAGTTTTTAGTATACATATCAGTTATAATCCTATTAATCATTTTATTTTTTTTTATACCATCATTCTTTCTAAATCTTTCAAAATAATCCTCATCCAATAAGTTTTTCATCATATTCTTCCTTCATCATAATTACTATACTAGATGTCTTATTTCCTCTCAAAAATAACATATCTTTATATTTATTTTTAATTTGACTAATAATTCTCCTTTTATATTCCTTTTCATATTACACTCCAAATTATTTATCATATTATATTCCAACTCTTCCATTCTGTATTGAAACTCTCTCAACATCATATCATATTTTTTATCATTCTTATAACCATTATACATATTTAAACTATTATTATTAATTTCCCTAATTTTATTAATTAATAATTTATTTTTTGCCTCAATTTCAAAAATATCTTTATTAACATTACTATTTATTATAGGAATATACTTTAAACCTTTCTCCAAAATCTCTTTCTCATTTTTATCAAATTTCATTCCAGTTAAATTAATTATAAAATTATTTTTATTATTATCACATCCATTATACATGTTATTAATATAATCTTTTTTATTATTCCCACACCTAAATACATAAAGTTTTTGTTTATCATAAATTAATTTTATTAATTTTTTATTGTCTCCAACTCTTATTATATTCTTATAATATTTCATTTTATTCAAATAACAATATTTTAACATATCTTCTTATTTCAAATTTATTAATGCTCTTAATTTTTCATATATCTCTTTAGCCTTATTTAATAAAACATTTTTCTCTTTATATAAAATCCTAATATATTTCTTAATCAACTTTTTTTTGCAATATATTCATATATTTTTCTCCAAAAATATTTCTAAACACTTTAAATTTAATAAATTTTGGAATTACTTTATAATAACAACAATCCTTCATAAATTTAATATCCAATTGTTTCTTAACTACTTTTAATTTACATTTAATCCATTCATTTATTACAAATATTTATAATAAACTTATTCTTAATTCCATATATAAACCATTTAAAAAAACTTTTCATATTCATTTTTATATATCCACCTTCCTTAAAATATAACTATTATATCACTTACAATATAACAATAATAAACAAATTTACAAAAAATACTTCCAATTGTAATAACACCCATATATCCTTCTTCTATTTCCTTTTTTTATGTTCAAAGTCCTTATCCATATGTATTTCTTCACAACCAATATCCTCTTCTAAAAAAATCATCCAAATACAAGTTTACTAATATTTATCATATATTATAACACAGCAAATGTAAATCACTTTTTTTTAAAAAATATATATGTTGTACAAAAATATCAACAAATTAAAAATCCTTCTCCTTTTTCTTTTCAAAAACTTTATTTTCTAATATCAATACTGAACATATATTTAATACAAAACTCCAACATTTAACTGTTTTTATCATCAGACAGTCATTTTCAAGGATCTGCAACAACAATATGAAATACATTTTTATAAATAAACCTTAATTACATATATGCCTTCATCTTACATTAATATAAACAGTAACAAACATATTAAACAGACATAATTATATTTTACTTACATCTTTCTCCCACTGCTATTTTTGATATTACTCTTTCTTTTACATTATTTAATTACAAATCTGTCTTAAAATCATCCAAGAAACTTTTTATACAAATTCAAAAACAAAAAAAAAAAAAAAGACTGTATGAAGATAAAAACAGTTGAAACATTGGAGTTTTGTATTATATATATATGTTCAGTATTGATATTAGAAAATAAAGTTTTTGAAAAGAAAAAGGAGGATTTTTAATTTGTTGATATTTTTAATAATTTTACAAGTAGAAAAGGGAACTTAGGTTTTGAAATACTTCACAGATACAAGTGTGTTGTTGTTGCTTTTAACAAGTGAAAAGATGGATATTTCATTGCTGTAAGCTAACTAATATAACTAAATTAGCTATATATAGTTATTGTTTGATTTAATTTATTTTACACAAGTAAGATTTTGATATCCTAACATAAAGCATTAGAAAAGTTTCATTTGAGGATGCTCTGAAAACTTTTATAAATACAATGGCAGGATTATAAATTTACCAATCAATATACCTTTGATATTTTGGGTATGATGCTATAGTTCTCTATTGTAAAATCACACCTTCATTAGATTGAATATGTAAAAAAAAAAAATGAAAAGCTTCCTAAAATAATGTTTTGTGTGGAATTTGAGCATAGTTTTCATAGGAAAAGACTTTGACTGTGTTATAAGAATTATCTCAAAGATATTTTTAAAGAAGTACAAAATTAATTGTTTCCAATGGGATGGTACAGCAAAGAATAAAATGTATTGGAAAGCAACAATTAGACATGATGTTTATATATTTCAGAAAAGAAAAGCTTCTAAATATATTAAATACAACATTTCAAAATATAAAATTGAAAAATGGACCAGCATGTTCTATATAATTATATAGTCATTGCAAAATTCATTTCTAGAATAGTTATTTTTTACCTTAGAGTTGGAATGGCCATATTTCTTTAGAAATTGCTGCTATATACATAAAATAATTAAACAACTATTTTTTAATAACTGTATTTTTTGATTTTATATTATCAACTTATTTTTTCACAAAACTTTTTACTTTTTTAACACTATATAAGTTCAATCATCTCATTTCAAATTCATATTTTGCATTTATAAATATATCACTTATATTCTAAAATTATTTATTTCTAAATCTGCACAATGCTTTTATTTTCATTCTAATAATTATCAAATGTCACTAAATCTATCCTTTTTTTTTACTTTTGCTGTAATATTTTATATAAATACTATTTGTATACCTTACTTCATAATGATGTTTATCTTTCTTAAATAAAATAGCGAGTAATCCACAATACAAAATGCAAAATAATACATAAGTCTTTTAATGAGAATTAGATGTGTGTAATATGTTATGCAATCAAACCTATATATAAACAAATATTTTCCTATTTCAATTTAAAAATAATCATTATAGCAGCTTTTGGGGATTGTCTTGCAACTTGGAAATCAAATATAAAGTGCTTAAATTATATAAATAATGCTTTCATTTATAAGAGGCTTTTTATTAGAATTAGATTTGATTATAATGTGAAGATTGGCAGATTATTTTAATTATGTAGAATTATAAACTGATAATATATTGCTTTCATTGATATAACATTGATTTTCACTTTTAATAAAATTACATGTACATGTAAGAAATTAATAAATGTTTGAACATTTAATAATAGAAAAGGCTTTCATTGGTTTAAATATTTTTATTCTAGCTTAGCACTTTCCATACTTCCACTATCATAATCATAGCTTTATAAATTAATTTAGCTAAAATCTTATATTATCTGTATTTTTTTATTGTTTGTCAGATTTGCATAAAATTGAATTTGTTGTTTTTATATATATTCAAATCTATATAAAAGATATTAGAGAGGTCATTTTTGGATAGAGGGAGGTTAGCTTCTTTTTTATTTAATGTATATTTCTCTTTGGCTATAATCCATCTCTTTAACCATTCTCTTTCTGTCATCTTTCTCAGTGCATACGATGTCTGCTTTAAAGAGGTCAAATTTGCGGCCTGACTACAGCTTGTGCTTTAAGAAAATTGAGGAATATTCACCGATTCTTTTTGTCCTGTTGTATAAATAGTTGTGTTGGCTACAAATTCAATCTCTGTAAAGCAGACATTGTATGCACTGAGAGAGATGGCAGAAAAAGAAAAGCACGGACTATAGTCAAAGACAAGTACGCGTTAAATAAAAAAGAAGCTAGCATCTCTCTATCCAAAAAATGGCATCTCTAACATCTTTTACTTAGATTTGAATATATATATATAAACACATATTCAATTTTATGAAAATCTGACAAACTAAACAAATACATGTAATAATAGATTTTAGCTAAATTAATTCATAAAGCTATGATTATGAGGTATCGAAAGCGTTAAGCTATAATAAAGATATTCAAACCAACGAAAGCCTTTTCTGTTTTTAAATGTTCAAATATTTATTAATTTGTTACAATTAATATAGAAAAAGTGATATTTATAGATATGTACATGTAGAACTTTTTTCTGTTTATTTGGTTTAATATAGCAAATTATTATATTCCCTTCTTACATATAAATAAATAATACTAAATTGTACATTTATGTGTAAATTGCCCTGTACTGTATTTTTTTCTTTTTTTATTACTACAGTTTCATTAACTGGATTAAAAATCTATTCACTACTGCTGAATACTTTAATGTTGTGGAGATATAAAGAAAATTATATAATTTAGGAATAGTTCATTTGACAAAGCTGATTTTTTTATTTTATCTCACTTTTTTAAGGATAGGCAAGCAAATAAATATTTTAGAATATTTTAATTTTCTGAATCCTGTATAAAAATGATAAAGTTAATATTTTTTAGGCTATCACCTAAACAATAGATATTATAGAGATTTATATTTCAGTATTAATTAGCAAGAAATAGTCAAGGATATTATTTTATGCTTTTATTGATGAAAAAGTTTATTGAATAATTTGAGCTAATTAGATAAAAAGATTCTGTATCAAAGTAAGTTAAAGGAAAAATAGTATGTTTTATTATTATTATTATTATCATCATCATTATCAAATATAATATTGTAACAAATAAAAATAATGAAATGAAATTTCAAACATGCACACACTCTTGTCAATGCTTTCCTACTTTGTGTGAGAGTGGGTATAATGGAAAAGTATCAAATTGTCAATAGAGACATGGAGATTTAAATCACTGATATCTCTAGTTTATCTAATCAGCAAAAATTGTTTATGACATGCATGCATAGTCAAAGTAGGTAGTCTAAATGTTTGATTGATGTATGGTTGCAATATGATGGAGTTAATATGAGGAATGTATTGATAAAAAATAAACTTGAATATGTCATTTTAATTTATATATTAAATTTTGTGTTCTTCCTTTATGAAACTGATTTAGAAATCTTCTTATATGTTGATATTAGAAATGGAATGAAATCTATTTATGTCTATTAAGTTGTTTTTTTTTCACTTCAGATTCATACATGATCCAGAATGTGAAGCCATTACCCACAACATCAAAGTAACTGCAGCCACTTGCTTTGCACCAGAACTTAGTACTATTTTACCACCAAAATTTTTTTATACATATCAGATAACGTAAGTATACTTTATTATATTTTTTTTTCTTTATTGATCAAAATCATTCTGCTTTTTTAGTTTTTTTTTTTTCAACATTTTTGTATATAATTTATCTGTATAAAATAGTCTATTATATATAGTCTGCTATAGTCATTATAAGAAGATATTTATAAATAGTTTTGCAGCATGTTTCATTAAGGCATTTTTACTTTTTATTATCTGGATATACCTCTTATTCATTATTGCTCTTGTTTTATATGTACAATATGTTTTAATTTTATAGAAGATTTATTTCCTACAGTAGAATTATTTTATTTTACATAAGTTATATTTTTAATCATAATTTTTTTTTTTACATCTTTTCAGACTATATTTTTCTTTATTGGTCTCAAAAACAGAGTCTATTTGCCTAGAACCAATCTTTTTTGAAATATCTTCTCTCTATAGTATAGATTGTTGTGTTATTGTGATTCCTATTCATCATCATCATTTTAATCATTATTGATTCACTGCAAGATGAAAGGTTAACTTTAATTCTGTTTTTTTTTTATCTATATCTATTTTTTCTGAATTATTTCAGTATTCTTATTTCATCCACCCATCTCAAATATCATCTTTTTTAGATATTTTTAATCCCTTGAGATCAGTTTAAAACTTCAGTTCCAGTAATATGTACACCACAACTCCACTTTAATGTCTATTGCAATTATATCTTTTCTGTTTTTTCACCTATTTATTTTGCTTTTAATTCTAACTTGTTATTCCCATTGCACATTTCATCATACTTTTCTGCATGATTGGAAATTCCTACATCATTTTTCAGTTAAGCTTTCATTTCGTAGATTTGTATATAAGAACTGATAAAATACATTTATTAACAGCATCTTTTTCAAATGTGTAGGATTATTTTTATCAAAAGCATTTCATTCAAGATTAATTATATGATTAATTTTCTACATTATGGTTCCATTTGTATTAATAATTTGATTAAAGTATTTGTAGTTGTTAATCTCTTTTAATTTATTATTATCAATTTTTATTTTTATTGAACAATATTTGGTGGTTTTGGAATTGACTTTCTTGATTCCATATGACTGCTCATCCTTAAACTCTGAAATATTGTTTGAAACCACTTTATCTTCAAAATTCAGATGATTTACATAATCTCTGTTTATAGTATATGTAAATTTACTTGTTAACATTTATTCACATCAAGCAAATGAATAAATCTCTATTTGTATTTATTCCTTTGGCTTTGCATTTTAATCTACAAAATGCTTTCTGTAAAACTGCTGTAAAGAAGTTTTTGGAAATATTAAATCTTCTTATCATTCAACTTGCTATAGCAACATTTTGAATGTATGTTATGATGTTCTAAAATCTTAATTACTCTCAAAACAGTTATG
Source organism: Epiperipatus broadwayi (assembly GCA_028023455.1). Lineage (NCBI taxonomy): Eukaryota > Metazoa > Onychophora > Udeonychophora > Euonychophora > Peripatidae > Epiperipatus > Epiperipatus broadwayi. The sequence continues at coordinate 185,341 of JAQFVV010006769.1, forward strand.
GAGTTAAATGCCTTTTTAAACTTTGTAGATCTATAAAATACAATATTAAGTGATAATTCATATTCTTTAGTCTTTTCAATAACTTTCTTAATATTAGGATACAATATATTATGATGAACTACTTTTAAATCCAGCTTGTTATTTTAGTTGATTTGAGTCAAAATTCTATGAGACAAGTTTTTAATGATTTTAATAAAAATTTTAAACAAAACTAATAGAAGCCTGTTAAAGATATTTTTTAAATATCAATATTACTATTGCAGTGGGGAAATAGCACATTAGTATCATCTCCACTGAATATCTAAAATATCATAGTCAATGAATGTGAGCAGAGAGGCAGCATTAATAATATCCCAACATTAATCAAATCAACAGCCATGGATTTAAAAGAGATACATTGTAAAATTTAGGCTAATTATCTAACCATTTCCAAACTTAGAGCAAAATATAAAACAATCATCGACTGTGTGCATATACTTAAGTACTAATCTATCAATCATAAAAAATACTGGAATTCTAATACATGTTTATCATCACCAGTGTTTAGTCATATGGTATTATAAGGGTACAGGCCAACTATAAACTAATTTCTAACCTGTATAAAAGTAAAGTGCAGTGAATGGACTTTAAAGATAATATTTTTCTTTTTATCAGCCAGATTATTTTCTGGATGTCCAAACACAAACATATACCCCTGTACCTATGAAAACTAACTTTTATTGTTCTAGACTACTTGGAATGCAAGTATTCTAGGGACTGTTACCTAGAGAAAATACAAACATATAATACTTAAATCTATTTTAGCACAAATAACTTCACTGGATTAACCTAAAATGCTGATAATTAAATTTATTAATTAGAAATAACAAAATCAAAAATCAGATAAATAGTCTACATGTAAATAAATCATTATAATTTTGACTCACAGATTGAAAAATAGTAATATACAGGTAGCATTGTCTATAGTTTTCACATATACAAATTGTTACAAATATTAAATAATTGCATACATATATACACTACTCACATGTCTAAGAATATAAAATATTCCATTTATTATCAAACCAATAAAAACTATTCTGTTATAATACATAAATGCATTTTGCACATAGATATGCACACCCATCATGTGTTAGAATGTACAAATAGTATTCTATTTGTTAATATATGTCAATATTATTCTATCATTAAATTGTAAGCATAGACATAGTGAACACACACACAATGTTTATTTCAATATAAAATAAAAACCAATTCTAATTATTTTCACCTAATGACAAGTTTTATATTTTAAAATATTAAACAAAAGATTTTTTTCTTCAGATTACTATTAACTGCAAACATCTTTGAAAGTTTGTCTGTTTTTAACTTATGTCCTCTAATTTTAAGAAACTTTCTCACATTTAATTTCATTCAAAATTATCTATTCTCAATCATTGTAGCCAATGTTAAATATTTTCTTATAAGTAATAAGTAAAATAGACTTCCTTTAACTGCAAAAGTAATGATTGAGATATGTCATTATCAATGTATATATGTATATTGTACTCACTAGCTAATTTCTTCTATCATTGCTTAGTATCTTCATTCATAAAATAAATATCAGCATGGACTATCTCTATATGACCTGCAATAATTATTTATTTGTGCTTCTTTGTATATAGATGAAACAGCTTATGTATAATATGTAGCATGATAGTTTTTCAGTAAGCTGGCTAGTACTGGAACTTATCATTAAAGTGGGATATTATAATCATGTCCATAATAGAGTAGTAAACTGACTTATTGACATTTCCAGGTTAGGCTTATATCTGCTAAACATTAGCAGTCACTCATTTCTGCTCAATGTCTAGTTTGAAATATTTTGGGTAGACAAGCAATGAAATACACATATATGGGCTATGAACTATAGAAAAACTGTCCCTTACTTTCATGTGAGTTCAAATTTTACCAATACAAAACTGGCAATAGTTTTTGGAGCTGGTTTTCAACTATTTATAGTCTATAGTGGGATTTGAAAACAGGATAATCAAGCAATATTTTTTTATCTTGATTTTTAAAAAAAATAAAGTTAATAACACTTTTCAATTTACATTAAACAAAGTCAATTTTTATCTAAAAATGTTCTTAATACTTCAAATAAAAACAAATTGTAGAATTTCAAATTAAAGTATACTATTAATAATAAGTATAATAAGTGCACTTATATGCAACTATAGGGAAGCTTGTTATTTCTATAAATTAAATATGGCTTAGTGCTTTTGAGAACTTATGGTGTTGTCATATTCATAGCAAGAAGAAATAGAATAGTAATGGAAAGATGGGTCTATTTATATATATTTCTCCATTATTATTCTATTTCATCTTGCTGTGAATATGAGAACACTGTAACTTCTCAAAAGTGCTAAGCTGTATTTAATTTATAGAAATAAGTTTTTTTATAGTTGCTCATAAATGCACTTATTATATTTATTACATTCCGTATAGAAGAAGTATAAACAGTTCATGTCATTATTAATAATAGAAAAAAAATTATATTAAATGCTTTTATTGACTTTGCACTAAAAATAAATAAAATAATTGTTTCTTCCAGTACAATTGGAGTTTTTAATTTATCTTGAAATAAAAGCATGAGGGATCCAGAAATTAATTAAGTCAATCTCTTGTTATAAAAAATAGGGATTGACTTAATTAATTTGTACATCCCTTTCCAAAACTCCAATTGTGGTTGAAGAAACAATTATGTTATTATTTTTTTGTAGTGCACAGTCAATAAAAGCATTTAATATAAAAAAAATTATCACTATTATTTTTAAGCCTTTAGTATTGACACAGTAAATGAAAATGTAAAATTATATTATACATTAAATCCACTGGACACTTATAGTAGATATATATAAATGAAATATCTGGGTACACCTATGTATAATTTATTTAAAATATATATATAAACCTATGTTTCAACCAGGTCACATTGGTTATCAACTGGGTAACAAATATTATAAAATAATTGTAGAGGCACTATAAACACTGATGTATAACAATAATGAATGTTCTAATAATAGAAATAGAAATAATAATTATGAGAAATTATTTAGATTAATGACATTTTAAAAAAATTTCAAATAGAAAGAAATTTGCATGTATTATTATGATTGTTGATATTCTGGCCTTTTAAAGATCTCAATAGCTTCTCTGATCTGACATTGTTGGAGAATGTCACATCTGGATAGTATTTTTTGTATTAGAAAAATCAATACTATGATCTGTATCTATAACATAAAGAGATATTTCTGATTCTGATGGGTGTTCTTTAATTGCAATAATATATTTATCTCTTCTACCATTGGTGCAATGATTATTCATGCTTCTGTAGGAAGCTTTACAAATGTTACATGGAATTTCATAAACTCCATGTGCTTCAAGAAGAATTCAGTCTTCAGGCTTGGTTATAATGCTATTAATTTTTTGATGAGTGGTATATGTTGTTTTTATATTATAATGTTTTAAAATACATCCAATATTTTCTGTAGTTTATTTTATATAACACTAGAATTTATTATAAAAAATAGGTATTGACTGAATTAATTTCTGAGCATAAGAAATATTTAATGACTTATATACAAAAAATATGTATATTCTAAATATATGTTTAGTATGTGTACATAATTATATATGTATACTAAATCAGTAACTACATTTATTATTTGAATTGATAGATTTATTTTGATTTTAAAACGGTTGTTTTTTTAAAAAATGCTAAAAAAAATTGCAATCTTTTTTTAACTTTTCATGACTGTTTTAAAGAATACAATTTTTCTAGTTTACTTTTTTTATAAAACAATTGTTTTAAAATAAAACAGTTTTAAATAGAAAACTCAGTTACTGATTTATTATACAAAAATAATTATGTACATATTCTAATTGTTTAAAAAATGTTATTAATTGAAAGAAAACAAACTGCTCTCTTGTAACCATTCTTTAAAACAAAATAGAATACTATTTGTATATGCTAACACATGATGGGTGTGCATATCTATGTGCAAAATGCATTTATGTATTATAACAGAATAGTTTTTATTGGTTTGATAATAAATGGAATATTTTATGTTCTTAGACATATGAGTGTGTATATATGTATGTGATTATTTAATACTTGTAACAATTTGTATATGTGAAAACTATAGACAATGCTACCTGTATAGTTTATTATTTTTTAATCTGTGAGTCGAAATCAGAATGATTTATTTATATGTAGTCTATTTATCTGATTTTTGATTTTATTGTTATTGTTTCTAATTAATAAATTTAATTATCAGCATTTTAGGTTAATCCAGTGAAGTTATTTAATGCTAAAATAGATTTAAGTATTATATGTTTGTATTTTCTCTAGGTAACAGTCCCTAGAATACTTGCATTCCAAATAGTCTAGAACAATAAAAGTTAGTTTTCATAGGTACATGTTTGTGTTTTGACATCCAGAAAATAATCTGGCTGATAAAAAGAAAAATATTACCTTTAAAGTCCATTCACTGCACTTTACTTACACAGATTACAGATTAGAAATTAGTTTATAGTTGGCCTGTACCTTTATAATACCATATGACTAGAACACTGGTGATGATAAACATGTATTAGAATCCCAGTATTTTTTATGATTGATAGATTAGTACTTAAGTAATATGCACACAGATGATTGTTTTATATTTTTCTCTAAGTTTGGCAATGGTTAGATAATTAGCCTAAATTTTACAATGTATCTCTTTTAAATCCATGGCTGTTGATTTAATTAATGTTGGGATATTATTAATGCTGCCTCTCTGCTCACATTCATTGACTATGATATTTTAGATATTCAGTGGAGATGATACTAATGTGCTATTTCCCCCTGCAATAGTAATATTGATATTTAAAAAATATCTTTACCAGGCTTCTATTAGTTTTATTTAAGATTTTTATTAAAAACTTGTCTCATAGAATTTTGACTCAAATCAACTAAAATAACAAGCTGTATTTAAAAGTGGTTCATCACAATAGATTATATCCTAATATTAAGAAAGTTATTGAAAAGACTAAAGAATATGAATTATCACTTAATATTGTATTTTATAGATCTACAAAGTTTGAAAAGGCATTTAACTCCATAAGTGTTTGAGAGTTATTAAGATTTTAGAACATCATAACATACATTCAAAATGTTGCTATAGCAAGTTGAATGATAAGAAGATTTAATATTTCCAAAACTTCTTTACAGCAGTTTTACAGAAAGCATTTTGTAGATTAAAATGCAAAGCCAAAGGAATAAATACAAATAGAGATTTATTCATTTGCTTGATGGAAATAAATGTTAACAAGTAAATTTACATATATACTATAAATAGAGATTATTTAAATCATCAGAATTTTGAAAATAAAGTGGTTTCAAACAACATTTCAGAGTTTAAGGGTGAGCAGTCATATGCAATCAAGAAAGTCAATTCCCAAACCTCCAAGTATTGTTCAATAAAAGTAAAAATTGGTAGTAATAAATTAAAAGAGATTAACAACTACAAATACTTTAATCAAATCATTAATACAAATGGAACCATAATGAAGAAAATTAATCATATAATTAATCTTGAATGAAATGCTTTTGATAAAAATAATCCTACACATGACCACTCTGTTGAGACAGTGATCATACTTTTTATTGAATTTGTCATGTTATATTGAAGTAATCCATAATGATTATTGGGGATTCATTGCATGCGATGACTGAGTTTATGATATTGATCACATTTTTAATTAAGTTTTGATCATCTTTGTTCACAATTTTCCACATTAATGAAGACATGTGTGTAAGATCCTGCTATATTTTTTTGATTTACATTTCTGGGGCACAAATAAGTACATCATCCACATATTGTATATATAACAAGGATGGAATTTGCTTAAAATATTTTGGTAAGATATCTTCTTTGAATTTATTAAGTATGGTGCTTGATATTATACCATTCATATGAAGGCCCACATGTCACCTATTTTTCATTTTATAATATATGTTGTTAGATAAGACAATAATATGTTCTAAGATGTGATATGTTGGACTATTTCCATCATTTATGAGTGAATGTTGAATGTATAGAATAGCTCAATTGGTAGAGCGTTTGCCTTAAATTCTATATACAAGAAACTAAAGGTGCGAGTTCAACTTCTGAGTGAATATTGTCACCGTGCATATAGGCCAGCAACACCTGAAGAAGAGTGGAGAATAATATTACTCAAAACATTGTGTAATTACTAACCTGTATTGTCTATTTGTGTGTTATTACTAACAAGTTGTTTGTATTTGGAAAGTTTAAATAAAGTTTAAAATTTTCTATACATTCAACATTCACTCATAAATGATGGAAATAGTCCAACATATCACATCTTATAATATACCATCATTACAAACCTTCAGACAAATAATATGTTCTGAATCCAATTTAGGCATTCAATGATCAATTCAGCTTTTCCACATTCAATTTTATTTAAAGTGTTTTTAACAATTTGAATAGATAACTTATATGGGATTGAACTGTACAGATTGGTTATGTCCAAAGATGCCAAACGATCTTGCTTATCAAGGGATATATTTTTTAATTTTTTCAACACATTTCAAAGATGATCTAACAATAAATCTTTCAAAGCTGAGTAGATCTATGAGCCATTGTCTAATCATTTTTTTCAAAGTTTTGTAGTAATAGGTTCCCCTGAAATCAATTATTAAACATAGGGGGCTCAATTTTGTGTAGTTTTATATTGGCAAATATTCTGGATAGAGTTGTAGCTGATGAATAGATGTTATAATATTCATGTCTTGAGAATGCCTTATTACAAAACTTGTGAAGGTTAATGGATGTAAATTTGTCTATATTTCTTTTTATATTGTATGAATCTATTGGTTTGAATTTTAATTTGCTGATTTGTGTGTTCATTTTTGCAGAAAAAATCCTCTTTTAACAGTAAAACAAATTGATTCCTCTTATCTTCTTTAATACAAATAATGTTTTCAAGAAAATATTGCTTGGTGGATTCAGTATTTTTAAACCACTTCCTACTGCTCAGCTGTTATCTGTGTTATTTTACAAATAATCTCATCTTTTTGCTGATTGTCATTGTATATTGTTTCAATGTCATTAGCAAGCTCTCTCATTGGATTCCACCTACAAAATGATGTTCATAATCTAGAATTTGCTTTATGTTATCAAGCAGGTTGTGTGACATAGTTGTATGTGATAGTGGGAGCCAATTTTACACCTTTGTTTTTACAAGAAAACATATTTCCTTAATATTTGGCTTGTAAGTTCATCCAACTAAAATCTCTTTTTCTGGAAAACATTATTAAAGGTTTACAAGCACAAGTGCGTGTGCGGCGCAACTGCTCCCAAAAGCTGTAATACAAATACAAATAGCTAACTAAAAATATTAAAATAGCTGAGCGCTTTCAAAGGATCTTGCCTTCATAATCATAGCTTGCTTACGTTTAAATTTATGCAAATATGCTAATTCCATCTTCTTGATAGAGAAAAACACGTGTCCTTCCTGTTTATTATTAAAGGTTGTAAGAAGGCATTGAAAAAAGAAAATAGATGAAATCATAAAATCAGCTTGCCACAAGAAATTCTGCCAGATATTCAGGATAAATGTAAAATTTTGGCTCTTAACTTTTATATTAAAGAAAGGAAATCGGTTTGTTTTATTGTCAAAACAGGATTTTTTTGCAAAAATGAACACACAAATTAACAAGTTAAAATTCAAACTAATGGATTCATGCAATATAAAGTTAAATATAGATAAATTTATGTCCATCATCTTCACAAGTTTTGTGATAAGGTGATCATGAATCATGAATATTATGACATCTATTCATCAGCTGCAACTCTGCCCAGAATATTTGCCAATATAAAACTACACAAAATTGAACACTCCCTATGTATAATGAGTGACTTCAGGAGAACCTATTATTACAATGCTTTGAAAATTATTAGCAAATGGTTCATGGATACATTCAGTTTTGGAAGATTTATTGTAAAATCATCTTTTGAATGTGTTGAAAAAATTAAAAAGATATGGTTCAATAAGCAAGATCATTGGCATCTTTGGATATAATTGAGATGTTCATTCCACATAAGTAATCTATTCACGTTGTCAAAGACACTTTGGATAAAGCTAAGTACAATGCACAAAAAACTGAATTCACCATTGAATGCCTAAATTGGATCCATGAAAATATTGCCTTGTCTAACAATGTATATAAAATGGAAAAAGGGTGACTATGGGCTTTTCCATGAGTGGCATAATATCAAGAATTATATTTAATAAATTTGAAAAAGATATCTTACTGAAATATTTTAAGCAAATTCCATCCTTATTATATATAAAGGATATGTGGATGATGTCCTATGTGTCCCAGAGATGCAAATCAAAGAAATTCATCAGGATCTTACACACACATCTTCATTAATATGAACAATTGAGAATGAAGATAATCTAAAAGGTATCAAGTTCTCAGATTTATATATACAGTGCAAACTGTTGTGAGGTATTGTACATATGGAATGTTTAACATTAAAAGCTCATAAGTTAGCCAGTCTCAAGGCATTTTTATATAGGAACCATAATCAGTGTAAGCTAGAATCAGATAGAAAAAACAATATTGAAACATAGCTCTTATTCAAACCATCAAAAACTTTTACTCTAAAATTAGATATCCACCTATTCAAGCTGATAATAAACCCTGGATATTACTTCCATATATATCTGGGTCTATCCATTAGATTAATAAATTCTGTGTGTTAAATCATCAAGTTTTCCATCACACCCTCTCTGTATTGAATGGTTGATTAACAATGCTAGAGACAAACTGCCCTCTGAACCCAAATCCTCAAATGGTATACAAAATTAGATGTGGCAATACTAATTACCATGCAGTTTATTATGGTGAATCACATGCCAACTTATCCATCCTCATTGTGCAACATAAATACCTATATAATTGGGCCAAATCACACTTTGAAGCCAAATCCATTTTCTTTGAGCATGAATCCAAACTTGGACCCAGCTTTGAACCTATATCTGCCAAACATAAAGTGGAGGAGGTCTGGCATATTGCCAAGGATAGACATGCTATCAACAAAAATAATCATGTGTCCCCCTTTTAAAAAAGTGGCTCATCTGCACAAACTTATTTACAATTCAAATGTTATGCAAATTCTTTATTTTGATTATTCTCTTACAAACATCACAAGCCCCTCTTACCATCAGTGCTATGTTTATGACAACTCAGTAGTCAAAAGCTGGTTAAGCATACCATGCTATTATGATTAAGTAAAGCTTTTCTCTAGATACTTTTTAGATATTTATTTTTTTAAATACATTTTCTGAGAAAAAGTTATCAACGTTTTTGAAATTAATTTAAATAAAAATATATGTATATTATTTTTACGAATTTCCATGAAATATCCTTTTGCTACTAAAAACATTCTTGTGGAAATTTTCAAATGCTACTATTACAAACTTGCATGTAACTATTAATAAATTATTTTAAATTGTCTTACTACCACTGTAATTATTGTATTTACCTAATTCTGACATCTTTAATATCAGTTCAAATGATTTTTCATCAAACTCTTATATAGTCAGTATTAAAATATCATGCACAATTATTACAAACCATGTATGCATTCATCTGAATCTTTTTAGTAAAGATTATATGACCATCTTTTTATTAATAAATCATCAACTAATCATTGTTTTTTAGTAGATCAATTAATCAGGATATTAGTTTATAATTTTCTTTATCTGAGTCAATTAGATGATTTTAAATTCCATATAGAATGATCTTCAAAATTTCAGTTGTCACATTTGTATTTGTTTTATATAAAGAATTTGCTATTCTAATCTAACAAAATAATAATAATAATTTTTAAATAGATCATCTCAGTCCATATTGTAACAGTCAGATTCGTCTATCTCGCTAACACACTACAGAATTCAAACCCAAACATGAAACTGAACACTCTAGGAGGGGTTGCCTTCTAGATATACTAAGTTCAAATCTAAAGTCCAAATTCCACAGTGCCACCTATGTGATAATGCATCTGATGCTACTAATAATACATCCCTTTACCAGTGCCTGGTGGTCAGGGAGAAACAAAGAGACTCTATACTACAAGATAAGTTTGGGTTGCTAATTAACGTCTATGGATGGTACAAAAGAAATGTATAAAATAGATATATAGACCGAGACAGTGATAGGGATCAATAAAATAAAGATCAAAATTAGTTTTATAAGATTTAAAAGATTTATTTACATAGCAAGAAATATATATAACGCCCACTGTCTGCTTATATTAGACAGGGATGCTTACTAAAATGTCTGTTAACATACATTCCATACACATTAAAAGGTTGTTAAGTACATTGTCTATACCTCAGGCTAATATAGTATTATGATAATGTACCTAAAAAAGATGGGAAGATGTGTGAGGCACTTTGAGCAAATTATAGAAAGTTTAATAAAACATTTGCAGATTAAAGTTTAAAATAATATTTCTTGATTTCGAGAATAGCACAGACCAATGCTTATTAAGCGATAAAGTGGGGACGTGATCAAGGCATTTATTTTATAATTATAATTAAGTTATATTGGGAGGTCGGTATTGCTAATAAGGAATTTATTAAAGGATGGAGGGTGTGATATGTTTAAATCACGGATGCTTTGTAAAATATAAATAAGTAAAATTATAGTGAATATGTGAAATGACTACGGAGAGCATCTTGCCTTTGATCTGTAGGAATTGTTGTCATGGACAGTCGAAGTCTGGACTCATCCAAAACTTAGCAACTGGGTGACTGCTGCGTCTAATTCCCAGGTGTGACATTCGAGTACACACTCTGCCTGGGAACCTCAGAAAGTGAAATGGTCCTGGCCATTTAAAGCCCTTGGAAAGAAACAAAGCAGTCTCGACAGCCAATTAACTTACTAGCAACACTCGACTAACGTATATAAAGCATAAAAAGGGGTTTTATTTAGATTGAGAAAATGCCTAATCAATTCCCCAATAATTATTTAAAGAGAGTCTGCCCATTCTTGATCTCAATTATGAACTTTGAAATTAAAGCAAAATATATTTTAAGATAGGAGAATGCATGCTTGCAGGTTTGAGAAGAAAGCATAGATTTATTTACGCAATCATGCATTTGTGACACATTTAATCATTGACCTCGCATATACTCTCATATTAGGTTAAAATCGATAACAGGTGGATTTTAAACTATAAATTTATTATACATATTGACTAAGATTAGAATAGCCCTCGAACGAGTGATTCACAGATAATAAAATGGGAACTATTTATAATTTTAAAATGCCTTAATATCAGCGTCTTGCTTTCAACAAAGGGAATAATTCACTCGGTCAAAGACTACTCTGGCACACTATCATAATAAAATAAGATTAATAAATATAAAATATTAACTCAAGGATAGAGAGCAAAATTACTGATTACATTAGAACATTTCAAGGAACACAATGGTAAAATAAAGTAAAATGGAAAACAATTTAAATAGCTATAACATATTAATTATAGGAGAGAATCACAAGAGCTCTTGGGTTAATTTTGGGATTACCTCTGGAAAAGCATTTGCAGGTAGTTTCAGGTAGATTGATTATCGGCAGGTTTTATATGACTCAGCAGCAAACTCTGGGTATTGTTCATATTTCGGCAGCAGCAGCAGTTTCAGGGTTTCCTATGTGACAGCATTAGATGGTATAGAGCAGCGGCTGGCCATTTCCGAGGGGAAAATAGCCTTCTTGCTGGCTCTACTCTATCATTCCACAGCTAACAATTTTAAAGGTTGGATTATTCATAGATATTTCAAGTGAGATTGTAGAACATGGTAAATTTATTTGAAGATGAAAACTCGGCTTCAAATACTTAAGTTTGCAGGCACGTAGCTATTAGAATCCGAACGTCTCAGAGAGTTCAGCAACAATTATTTTAGAAAGCACAGAAATGTGCTTAGAAATCTTAGAATATCTTTGAATCTCTTAGAATAATGCTAGAATAATTGCTAGAATATTAGCAATCTTGTAGAATGGAGAACAAAAGAAAACCCTCCTATATATAGTGAAATTACACAATAAAACTGCCCTGGAGCATTACAAAAATATTCCAAAATTTGCCCACTTATCAGTTGTAATTAAATCTATCCAAAGGTCTAAAGGAATTCAACAAGATTTTAATTAATTTCCATTGTTAATTTCCCTGTCGACATTCGGATTACAACTTTGATCCAATTAAAACAAACTTTTCATAATTGAAAGAAACGACCTTAAGTGGACATTTGCTGTATTTTTAGATAAGCTCCTATAACATTAAATAATTAAAACTATTGTTCCTACCAGCCCTCATTTATTTTAACAGGAAATATATGGCGTGATTTCTAAATTTAAAAGAAAATTATTTTACTTTTAATTTTCAATATTTGAATCTATTTACGAAACGAATATACATTTTATTTTAAATCAAAAACAAATATTATGACTGTAATATATTTTTGTAAACAGATTCAAACAAAATAATTTTAAATAACAATTTATTATTTTAACATAAGTTTAAAATAAATATCACAGTGTGTACGCAATTATGACCTATATAACCTAATTTTTAAATAAATCTCTTTTATGTGAACATACACATAATTTATAACATTTTATTTATAATATTTAAACAGCATTAAACTGTTGCACATGCGCTTTGGATTTTAAATATAAAATGAATGAATAATAACACTTCAACCACATGATAAAGTCTTTGGAAAAGATAGAATGGCCATCTATCTTTTCAAACCCAAACGCTTTTGTGTGGGTGAATCTTAAGTGTTTGAAAGTGAAAGCGTGAAGATATTAAATAATCACTTTAAATTACTTTTACATGCGTGAATGAATGGCGCTAGTGAAATTTATTAAATTGACGATACATCATTCTTATTTGAAATTAAATGCATGTAAATAAGTCAATTATTTTATATACCGCAATGTTTTTTATAAACTATAATATTTAAACAGCATTAAACTGTTGCACATGCACTTTGGATTTTAAATATAAAATGAATGAATACTAACACTTCAACCACATGATAAAGTCTTTGAAGTAATTTAAAGTGATTATTTAATATCTTCACGCTTTCACTTTCAAACACTTAAGATTCACCCATACAAAAGTGTTTGGGCTCAAAAAGATAGATGGTCATTCTATCTTTTCCAAAGATTTTATCATGTGGTTGAAGTTTTAGTATTTATTCATTTTATATTTAAAATCCAAAGCACATGTGCAACAGTTTAATGCTGTTTAAATATTATAGTTTATAAAAAACATTGTGCTATATAAAATAATTGACTTATTTAACATTTTATTTATTGAGCATCAGTTATACAATTATATATAACACGAGCGTTGTACTCGTGGTTTAAAATTGGGCGGGATTTTCAGCATATAAGTGCATTGCAGACACCCTACGATACATTGGGGTTTAAACTAAGGTATGAGAGTAGGAAAGAGGTGAGAAAAGATGAAACGAAGATCTGCTTTGCAGATCTTACTGTTTCAATATTATATTTAGTTCTCAAAGTCTTGTATTTTTACTTTTTTGATTAGTAAACTTGACAATTAATTATATTAAAACCTTGATTGTGCTATCCCTATGCTCTTAAAAAAAATAGGGTAATTATTTTGGTTTTGAATAAGCGTATATACAAATTTATTTAAGAATGAGATAAGTGTGATATTAGCAATTGACACCATTCCTACTAGAATATACAAAATCACTAATCATATTCTATTATCTCTTTATGACTTTTTTAATTAATCATTTTTAGACCAATATTTCAGCGTCCTTCTATATTTACCATTATTTTTCTTTTGTTAGGAAGAATGCCATCAACTAATGTTTTATCATGAGTTATCATATATCTATAACACTTGATGATATAGGTCAAAATTTTCATCTGGAATATTCTTCAAAACTTCTGTTATGTTTGTACCACTGAATTAAAAAGTATAAATCATTCGGTCTAGTTTTATTAAACAGTAGGTTATATTACAGGCAAACCAGCACAATCTGATTATAATTGTGTCCAGTGCGCAAAAATCTACTTCATAAATTACAAAATAGGTTTAAAGAATGTGTTTGCTTATTTTTTACCAAATAAAGGTATTCCATAGAGCTATCTTTTGATCACATTGTTGTTGAGTTTTAAATTGTGTCAGTTATTAGAAGTGTGAATATTGCTACAGTAGAGTCTGCTTTTCTCATTCATTTTTTTTTTAATGTGACAATGAGACAAAATAGGAGTAACTTTTATAGTAAAATGTGACAATTTATATAGACTGTTCTATTAAAGGTTATGGTGGCTATTTGACTGCACTTTGATATGGTTAATTTATTTATTTCAGTAAAAATTGACTTCATAGCATGCAAACACACTTATTTAAATAAAATAAAAAATACAATTTTACAGAGATACTTAGTATTCTTGTGAAATATTTCTGTCATCTTTATTTTTTTATATATTTACTTTTTTTTTCATGGTAATATATATATGTCTTAATATGAATATTATAATCTTACTTTTTCATTCTTTAATTTAAAAAAAAACTTTTCATCAACAAGGCATTGAAGTTTACTTAAATCTTGATTTAATTGTTGTTATTGTAATGAAAATTCACTTTTAATGGAACTGAGGTTGGCTTTAATTGGAATGTTATGTTATGCTGACATTTGCTCCAAGAGGTAAATAAAAAAACGAATGCTTATTGTTTTCAAAATATTTCTAAACAATGCAAAGCTTTTAATTTTTTTTAGATAAAAATAATTTATTTTAAGCATTAAGAATTAGAAATTTGCTTTGAAAAAATTATTATTAAAAAAAACATCGTTTTAAATAAACTTTGCTATTCACTCTTTTTTTTTTTAATTGTTTAACTCCATCGCTTAGTATTTATAATATTTACACAAAATTATTACATACAAACAGGATATATCAGTAATATCTAGGTATTGTTGTATTATAAAAGTTTTAATTTTTCTCATAATGTAATCGAATTTCATGTATCCACTAAGAGATCAAGAAGTAACATTTGAAACATCTCATTATTTAAAAAAAAAAAAACTATCGTAAGAGGATCTTACAAAAGAGATTTTATCATCAATTATTTACTAAAAGATTTCTCGCATTATCTCAAAATATTTTCTGCAGAATAGATTCACTTTCTCTTGATTTATTTTACAAATGACATAATTGCTTTCTTTCTTAAAATCATTTTGTATTTAATTTTTCCTATTATAAATCTCTTTCAACAAATCTTTCATACCTTTTTTATATCCCTTAAGAATTTGTTCAATTCACTTTCTCTTTCATTTTCATTAAAAATCTGTTATTGTTATTTTCAATCATTATGAGTTCACTGCAGGATGAAAACCTCTCCAAGTTTAATCTAGTTTCTCTATCTATAACCTCTCTTTTCCACATTAACCATCTTTTACACTCTCTTGGGATTTAGTTTAAAACCTCAACTGTTATCATCTTTTCTAGAAATGTGCCCAGTCTAGCTCCATTTCAGTCTCCTAATTTTTCAATGATGTTAGCAATGCTAATTTTTCTCTTACCCAAATACTTTATTTTCAATTTCTTCTTGTTACTTCTAACACATATCTTCCATAACTTTGTTGAATGATTTGAAGTTTCTGTGTTACTTTTCTCTTAAGTATCCAAATTTTAGATTCATGAATAAAAATTGGTAAAACACATCTATTAAAACCTTCTTTTCAAATTCACAGACATATTTCTTTTTAATTTTAAGTTATTTCTACCAAAAACACTTCATCCAAATCTAATTCTATGATTAATTTTATTCATTATGTTTTCGTTTCTGTAACTAATCTGAACAAGGTATTTGTAGTTGTTAACTGATTCTAATTTGTGATTATTAGTTTTTATTTTCTTTGCTAAGATAATTCATTATTCAAAAAATATTTCTGATAAATCTACTTTTTTAGTTTTTAAGAATCTTTATGGTCTTATCTTATTAATATTTTTCTATCACTTTTTTATTTTAATAGTCTACAAATTATAAAACCAGCCAAAACCCTGAATAATTGTTTCAATCTTTGTATGGCTTAACAAAGAGTGGTGGTCTCAAAAATTAAAGGTTTCTGGATTGAAGCTTTACATATCATTTTCAATGCTCAAACATCGTGTGATATCCAGAGCAACTAATTATTTTATTATTTACTTTATTAAAAGATCATGATTTTTAATCCTTCCAACAGACATAATATAGATATAAATTTATAATAAAGTTTTTGTTTTCTTTTAAAAAAGAAAAAACAAAAAATGGAAAAATTAAGATTATTTTAATGAATTAAGAGAAATTATCTTTAAAAAACAAACAATTTAATGATTTATCACTCAGGAAGTCATGTAATATTTAAGTACCAAAAGTAATCCAGAGATTTTTACATTTTGAATCTATCACTCTATCAGTAAACTACATTTAGTTTACTGGTGGAGTGATGGACTCAAGAGCTAAAGATGAATGAGACAATTCAACTCTTTTATTTGCAGTGCTTGAAAATCGCATGACCTCATAAGCAACAAACCTTTTAATTGTAAAGTCTGTATAACAATAATAATAAAAAAGTATTCCTTTGATGATAGAAAAATAAATAATTGTTATTATTTTTTGTAATCTAGCAATTTTAATTAACCATATCAATATTTTTTAATGAAAATTTTAATTTATTCTGTGTTTCAAAGGAATGAAGCCATGTATTTAGAATATATAAGCATGATTCTGATCCAAGCTAAGCACATTGCTTCTCTCTACTATGAATAAATAAGTTGGTAATAAAGAAAGCAAGTTTAAGATTTACAAATGTAAAATATTTTTTGATGAATTGTTAATTTTAAAAGAAAATTAGAGTAACAGTAATAGACTTAAAAAATGTAGATATTGCTTAAATTGGATATACATCTCTTATAATTTTTTATTTATGTTTTTTTCTCTTATGTTTTATTTTTTAATAATTATTGTTTTTTTTTTAAAAAAAAAATCATTTAAGATGACCTGATAGTATGATCTTTCCATATAAACTAATTATCATCTGTAATCATTTTTCATTGCTTACTAAAACTTAATTTATTACAGCTTTTTATTTTTAGTCACATTATAAACTTTAGTAGTAAGCTTTGTCAATGAAAGATTAGATGTTAAAATAATAATTATCATATAAAGCTGTAATATTTATTGTAAGATTGTTATGTTTACTATTAATGATACTATTATAAGTGAACCAACTCTTTTTTTTTTAACTGATTTCTGTTGATTTTTTTTTTATAGTTTTTGTACATTTTTAATTATACTTGTGGTTCATATTGAAACCTTGAGATAATGCTACTATTTAGAATATGCACAAAATTTGTCTAGTAAGCTTGTGGTTTAAGACCTGTAGAGGTCCCTACTATTGCATTTTATATGCATGTGCTTGAGGCTACAGCCTTAATGAATATTACTGTTTTTAGTTTGTAAGAATTCTGTATGGATAATTATATCAGGGAAATTACAGAGCATTTGTTTTACATTGTACACATGGTTTTGAAATCAGTACTAAAATATTGATTTAAAAAGATTTTAAAATCTCATATAAATAGCTTATCAACAAAAATATCAAATTCATTTTCAAACTAAAAAAATTGAAGGGAAACAGGGATCTGTTTTTTCAAATTAGTACAGAATTTCTAAACAAACTTGAACGTTAAACATCACTTTTTGAAAATCTACATGTCTAAAAATGATAGTAGAAAGTTTCTTTTCTTAGGAAGTCATGTGACGTTTAAGCATCAGAAGTAACAATTTGATCTTCAATCTGGGAACTTTTAGCTCCAGAATCTGACAGCTCTTTATTACTTTTAAATTTGAGCAGGCCATTCTAGGTAAAAATTATCAGAAAGCTATCTCTGATTGCAAATTTTAATTGTTTATATATATTGCTCTCTTTTTTCTAGCGGATTCATTGGAATACACAAACCTGCTTTTCAAAACATATATATATATAATTAATCATGGCTATATTTAAACATATATAATGTAAATATGTTATTATATGATAAAATTGTTTTTCTGTAAGTTTTTATTTCTCTAATTTTTTAAAAACAAAATCTATCTTTTGGGTATGAAGTTTTTTATTACACAAGATTCCTTTGATGAAGGAAATTGCTTTGTATTACAAAATCAATACTATAAAGTTGAATTTTTTTTAAAAACAGCTTTTATATATAACTTTGCTGCTTTATGTTTTTAATGTGACCATTGATAAAATATAGAAATCATTTACAATGAGTTACCAAAAAATATTAAAATTAATAAATGTTTGATATGATCATTGTCTAATAATTAAATAAAAAAACTGACTCAATATTATTTTAGATTATTTGAATAGGAAATTTGAATAATTATTTAATTATCCAGTGTGTTTTGATGTAGTACTTGCTGCTAGAGATATATATAAAAAAAAGAGAGAGAAATAAGCAAATTAAATTGATAATTACATTTTTAATGTTTAGAATTTATTGTAATTTCATTTTTTTTTTCTTTTTTTGACATCACCATTATCAGATATGAAATTTGGTTTTTATTATTTAGTCCATGGATCATTGCCCAGAATCTGTCATTTTCTCTACTTAAACTTCATGCAAGCAATAAACCACTCAATCCTTCACTATTATTTGATAAGTTAAAATAGTATTTCTATGATATAGTTCTGATTTTGTCAATTGTATCAAGCATTATCAATTTAGATTTTGTTTTGTTATCATAAATGTTTTGAAACAGGCTTTTGACCTACTCCAATTCCAAATAAAATCCAAAATGTTAAAGATCCCTTTATACTATTTCATTTTAAGTAACAACAAGGGATAAAAATTTGTTGTTTGATCCCAAGGCAAAACTCTCCATACAGTAGTACCACCCTATGCCAACCACAGTAATCAATGGATGCCAGAAGGCTTATGCATAAAATCCCTATCTAGTATCTACTTAGATCTAAGGTTCCTCACTGACAAAGGACACAAGCCAGAAACTAATCTGAGGATATTGGATGAGTAGGCACAAGCCTTCTGGCATCCATTGATTACTCTGGTTGGCACAGGGTGGCACTACTGTATGGAGAGTTTTGCCTTGTTTAATAACAATTATGTGCTAGTATAAGAGATAGGGATCATGTGATGCTTAGCTGCTTGATCTCATGATATTCAGATTATTGCTATATATAAAAGTTGAATACTTAATGCTATAATTATTCTTGTTATGAAATTTCTAAAATTCAGCTATAAACATCACATAGCAATCTCTTTGAATTCACTAAACCTGCTTTGTATAACAACAGCTAACTTACAAGTTAGATAGTTTAAAAAAGTTATGGAAATCTGAAGCTTATCATTCTAATATGTTAATATCTATTTCTTAATTAAATATTGGCACAAGATTATAAGATAGGTAGCACCATTGTATATTGAGAAAATAGGATTATGTTTAAGATTGAATGAAATAAATAATAAAGAAATTGAAAAATATTATGGGCAATATATTAATAATAAATAATAAGACTATGTATATGAATTAAATATTAGATATTAATATCATTCTCTTTCATGTGTTTTGAATTTTAAAAAAAAAAAGCTAAGCTAAAAAATAAGTTATAAAAATAATTTATTATTATGTAGAATTTTTTTTACTGTATATTCCTCATTTATTAATAAAGATGTAAATTTTTTAATTTATAAATAATCTTCAAGTTAATAGAATATATATAAAAATGTCATTGGATTTTTGTGAAGGTGGATTTAAAATATAGTTGAGATGATTGGAGAGAATAAATAGAAAATTATTGCAATGGACATATAGGTTCTCACCATTGGCATATCATTATAGCTATCAATGACTACCTAAAACCATTATAATTATAAGATATTGTAAGAATATATATTGAAATACTAAGACTATGAATAAATCATTAAAAATAGTAAATTTATGGGCAGAGATGAAAACGAAAGGGCTATATATTGTAGGAATAAATCAAATAAAGTGGATCTACTGGGGAGAAAATGATGAAAGGTATAACATTGTTTTTTTAATTCTGGATGTCAAAATAGGTATAATAATGTAGATATTGTTTTATGTTCAAGAGTAAAATAGGTGTTCTTGTAATAGCAAGATGATAAAATGAAAATGTTTTAGAATGTAGAATGGTGTATAGAAAGTTTAACTATGAAATGTAAAACAAATAAATCTAAAAGAAAAGGACTAAATAAAGAGTATATGGAAATATGCAAATTCTGAAGGGGGGGGGATGACTTAATTTATAGTAGAATAAAATAATTTAATGGGAAAAGCAAGAATCACAGGAATGAAATAGTGACTGAAAATAGAAGCAATAAATTATTCTTGAATAATATGCCTAAACTGCAAAGTTGGAGTAAATATATAATATACAGATAACCTGAATATTTTTTTGATGGCTCATATGCACACATACATATGAATACATTTAATATATAACTAGACCATCATTAAATCTCATAATGAGCCAAGAATTCAACAAACACTAATTGAATCTTAAGTTTTCCTAATTAAGTATAATTAAGATTGGAATTGATGATGATCAATCCACATGATGTCTATATAACTGCTTTATATAAGATATCCAAGTTATATTTCCTGATCATCATATGTGAAACCATCTTTTAGAGAGTCACACTTAACCTTTATCTGAAGTATTTTTATTGGCTTTAACTTATGATAATGCTAACCCTTAGTGCCACTTTTCTCCCACAAGAACACCTATGAATAATATTAGCCTCTAAAAATACCATCACATTATTTACTAATAATATTTCAACATTTCCCTCAACTCAAAACATGATTTCTCAGAATATCTAGTGAATAGGTCATGTACACATTTGGAATGAGACTAATAAGTGAAGAATAGTGTAGACAACTAAATTATTTAAATAACAAAATTAACTTAAGTTAATTTTGATTGGTGAATATTACAATTACATATTCATATACTATTATATTCCTCTTTAAGATTTCTAAGTTAGAAAGAACAGGAAATGATAATCTTTAATCCCTTATTCATTTACAAATCTTTCTTTCTCAATCTATTAATCTTCAATATTAACATTATTAGTTTATTGATAGAATAATAAGAATAATTAAAAATAATAATAATGATTAAATGTAAATAACCATCCACATAAAACATATATATTTACAATATTAGTATTCATAAATATATAAATTAAAACTTAAGACAATGTTTAAATATCATGTAACAAAATGAATTAGTGAAGCCTCTTACTTACATGTAAATAAAAATTTTAAAAAGTTTTATGGCAGCTTCTTTAATAACTTAGTAAACTTACATTCACAGGAATATGTTATGCTTTCATTCAAAAAAAACCCCTAATTTTATGTCTTCAATATCATTTGAGATTAAATTTATACCTGTTTGTTGATCCAGTTCAATTTTTGCTAGTGTTAGTAATCATCTTCAATAGGTGATTTGTATAACTGTGAACAATGAGAAAATTGCTCCATTGAGGACATCAAATGCTGCATTTTCCATCACCAATTCTGGATTCATTACAGGCATGTTCCACTATCTGAAGAACTACATCATTCAGACTTCAACTTTACATTTCAGCCTATGTTTTTATTGTTATCATTATACAGATATTTATCATTATAACTGTGTTTAAATTTGTACTGAAAAGTAGATTAATAGTTATAATTATTCTTTGATGACAAATTAATGATTATTAGTCAACTAGAGAGAACCAAGGACTCCAAAAGTGAAGGTATAGAAAATATTAGGCATCTGTTGATTGAATGTAAATGCTTGAAAGCAGAAAGGGTACAAATAATGGAGTTATGGGAGAATAAATATGAACAAAGTGATTATACAGAAAATGGGTTATTGGTTTTAATGCTGGGTTTGGGAAAAGATAAGAGGGATTTAGATATAAAGGCCATATAGTTGACAAATATGTTGTGGAAATGGGATGGAGCAGATTATGGGAAGCTTAAGGTGGGGAATGGAATGAGAAGATAAAGTGGCTAACATATTTCTTTGGGCATAGTTGCTGAGAGATTCCTGACTCCATTTAAGAAGAAGTCACAGTACATCATATCACATATATTTTGTTGGGTCTTTTTTTTGCAGATGGTGTCTTTTTGTGGGCAGAAAGAAGAGAAGATATGGAAGTTATGCTGAGGACATGTACAAGGGTGGGTAAAGAGATGGGGATTAAATTTACTGAAGAAAAATCAAATATAATGATGGTTAATACTGGGAAAAGAGATGGTGTAGAAGTTTTATTGGGGGATATAAAGTTAAGTGTGGTGAATAGATATAGTTATTTGAGAATTATCTTAAGTAATCAGAAAAATTGCTTGAATGAATGGGACAAAAAATTGATAAATGAAGCAAAGAAAAAAAATGGTTTGATAAAGGAAATTAACAGTGTTTTCATATAATAAATATGATGGTGTGGCTAGAATTGTATGGAAGGGAGTTGCAGTAGCAGGGTTAACATATGGTAATGATGCATTATATGTTAGTAAAGGGGTATTAGATTACTTAGAAAAAGTACAAAGAGAAATAGGAAGACATGCATTAGATGCAGACGTGTGAACTGCAAAGGAGGCAATTTAAAAAGAAATGGGATGGTCGAGTTTTTATATGAGAGATGCAAAAAGTAAAATGAAAATGTTTGGTAAGTTGCAGTTTATGGATAATAAAAGAATAGCCATAACAGTATTTAATTGGGTTATGAGTAAAGGGCAGGCAACAAGATGGGTGAGAAAGGTAATGTAATGCAGCATGCAGAAGATTTGGATAAAGAATTTATATCAGTATACTTGTACAAAAGGTAGAATGATTGTGTTAGGAGGATTGTTGAGTGTTATAGTTTAAGGAATGGGAGAAAACAATAGATACATTAATAAAGAATAGGGAGTTGGAGAAATGGAAAACTAGTATGGAGAGTAAAAAGAGTTTAAATATATATAGAAGTAAATGGAACATTGGGTGTGAGTAATTTAGAATAATAGTAAGGAAAGTAATTTATTGTTTAAGGCTCAAATGGGATCTTTAGCAACAAGAGAATATACACATAAATGGAAAAATATGGCTGATTTAGTCTGAAAATTGTGTAAGGAAGTCATAGAAAATATTAGGCATCTGTTAATTGAATGTAAATTCTTGAAAGCAGAAAGGGTACAAATAATGAAGTTATGGAAGAATAAATATGAACAAAGTGATATACAGAGTTATTGGTTTTAATGCTGGTTTGGGAAAAAATATGGGGGATTTAGATATAAAGGCCATAGAGTTGACAAAGATTATGTTGTGGAAATGGGATGGAACAGATTATGGGAAAACTTAGAGTGGGGAATGGAAAGGGAAGGTAAAGTGGCTAACAGGTTTCTCTGGTCATAGTTGCTGAGAGATTCCTGACTCCATTTAAGGAGAAGTCACAGTGCTTTACATCTCATCTTGATGGCTCCCCATTCCCTAGTTCAGGGAGTTAAATCTTCCTGAAAGAAGTCTTATTTAGAAGAGTAGCTTTTTATCTATCTTTTCAGATACAAAGTATGTCACCAGTTGACCGCAAGCAAGAATAATTACAACTTTTCTTCAATACAGTATGAAAATTAAATGGCAGCCATAGAAATTACTAAAGTTTTCCATAGAGAGTTTAATTTTAAAGAAAAATCTTGTTTAATCAATTTTGCTGACTGGGTGTGTGGGTCTAGTTGTTGGAGGCATCCCTAGGGGCCTAACTCCCAGTCCTAAAGAGGGAAAGGGCTGGGAGGGGGGTGCTATGAGAATCATTGCTAATGCTGATTGTCTCACTTATTAAAAAGAAATAATTACATTTTTCATTATGATTTAAATGCTTATGTTATAAATCAGAGATTTTATTTAGCAAAGAAAAATTTAGCTTAGTGCAGTTGAAACTAAGGTGATTTACTCCTCCAAGAGACTCATTTTTTACCTAATTTTATTAACAGTGAATTGTTCATATGCTTTATTCAGATCTTTTTTTAGTTTTCATTCACTAATCCTAAATTGGATATTTTAATATCTGTAAAATGCTATTCATATTGGAATTCTAGGTCTTTCTAATCATTTCTAATTATAACTTTGGAACATTTACTATACTTGATCATCTCATGCATTAATGCAACATAATATTATAATTTCTGTGTATTTTTATAGCTTCTCATTCAAGCGTGGCATACGCTTTGTTAATTTTGTATATTAATTATCGAATGAGAAGTCTTAAAATCTTTAATACTTTACAATTATGAACAAAATAAAATCTGACATTTTGATCTCTACAACACTATATATATATCAAAATACAGTACAATTTACATAAATTATATTATTATTAGAAGTACTTTTGACTATACATTTTGTAGTCTTTATCAACTATATAACATTGAACAATCAAAACGAGACAACCTTTAACAATACCCATAGTTCAATTCAGATTTCCTACAATTCTGTTATCTTAACATTTGATGGCTGGCGATTCATTAACATTTGATGATTTCTTGAAATCAACATAGCCTTCTTTATTTTACGTTTATTATGACAACGTTCAATTTGAATAATTTTCATATTTTTATAATCTAATTTAAATCCATATTGACAAGATTTATTATGATCAAATATAACAGATGATGAAGGTTTATTTACATCTATTCCAGATTGTTTCTCTTTTTGAATTCTATTATATAAAAGCATATGCTCTTTTATTCTCTTCTCAAATGTACACTTAGATTCACCGATGTATTGTACACCACATCTACATATCAATCTATATATAATAGAATTTTGATTAAACTTTGAATTTTGAATTTTAGAGTTATTAAGTAATCTATTTATGTTATTTGTTGAGAAAAAAAGCAATATGACACAAACCATTATAAATTCTCCTAATAAACTTGACCTGCTCATCCGATATAAATGGCATTGAAATCCATTTCACTTTGATATTTTTATTTTTAATTTTATTATAGTGTTGATTTCTTTTAAATCTTTTAATAATATTAATAATAGCATTTTTATAATAACCAATCTTCAACAAGTCATGACTTGTTGAAGATTGGTTATTATAAAAATGCTATGGCCATGGTGGCTTGAAGTCTTATAGTACAATATGTAAATCAACAATTACCTTGGATTGAGACCACAGATTCACATGATGTTGCTCCCTGGGGGGGTCAAAGAGCCAGGGGGTCACTGGGGCCTAACTCCCAGGATTTTGGAGGTGGCCACTGGAATGTGGGTATGAGGTATCAGTGCCAATGCTGAATTTTCTTTTCCTGTGGGGAGTGGGGATGATTATGTCCAGGGCAGTTTTAATCTCTGTTACCATAGATGAATCAACATACACTTTGTAAAATCATGAATTAAACTTTGTAAAATGCATATAAGCATGTAAATTCAAAGATTTAAACCAAGACAGTAAAGCTTTTGATAAAAATAAAATAAAAAAAATTAATGGTTATTGACTTAGAGCAGCAAAAGTCATCTGCTATAACTTGGAATTTTTCCACATATTCTAGTTCTACAATACTGTTGGTATGGACTTGTGTCTCTTTTCTCCTCTTTTATTCAGTGCATATATCGTTTGCACATGCATGAGAACAACTTTAATTAAGTCTAGTAATTATTATTAAATGGGTATTTTTGGTCAACATTGGAATAAAATATTAAATAGATCAAAGGAATATATACACATTTTAAATTAAGATTTGCTTCTGATTTTTGGATACTCATGTTTAAATTAATTAATTTGAATATTATACAATCTTTTATTGTATATCTGTATTTTTTCTTTTAACTCTTCTATAAGAAGGAATAAATAAATGGTTTATTTCTAATGCCCTTCTATATTAATATTTATTGTTTACAAAATACATGGGGGGGTGTCTTTTTTTATAACTATGCATATAATGTTTAAAGTGTGTGCAGTTTTACAAAGGTTTTCATTGCAATAAATCACTTTTATGAATAAATTATTTATTAAATCATCAATTAATAGAAACTCATTTTATTTTTTTATTTTTTTGTTATTTTAAAATGGTTTGGCCTGTCTCATTATTTGAGAATAACATGTTTTGTATTATATTGTATGACACTATACTTGACTAAGTTTATATTATCACAATATGTGACAGAAGAATATCATGTAAATAGGAATGAAACAGAAAAATAATATTTCAAATTTTAACTGAGATGAAAACTGGTAAAGCTATAGGAAGTAGATGAAATTCCCAATTTTGGTAAAAATAGATTTAATAGAATTTGAAAAACCAACAGATTTTTTTCATTGTGATTATAATGAAGATTGATTCTGCCAAATCTGAGAATTCAGAATTGTCTCTGCAATTATGATATTGTTGGAAGCCTTAAATATATGGATTTTAATATATCATATATTTCTAGCAATAATAATTTTTATTTAGAATATGTAATTGGAATAATAATAACCAGTGTTAAATATAAGAAAAGATAGTAAATTAATTTTTATTTTATAGATATTGAGCACATATATCATAGAGTGAATTTGATTTGTGTAAATATATAAATTAATATAGTTAAGTAGTCTTCTTATAGAAGATATATATATATAGGAAGAGATGTAATTCAGAAATATTGTCTATTTCCTGCTTTTAATATATATTTAGATGAATTGTCTTGGTAAGAATGAAATGAGTATTGGGAAAGAGATATTCATTGTATTAAATGTTCTGATGACAAATAGTAAGAAAGAGCTTAATAAAAAAATTTACAATTGTGATAGAATTTATAAAAATTTGAGTTGAAAATAAATACAAATCAGCTAAAATAATTAAAATATGTGGAGAGAGAAAAATATTATGAAGAAGTATTGCATTTAGTGTTGCAAAGTAAATTAGTTTTTTTTTTTTAATATTTGAGATCTATTTAACTTTTAAGAGAAATAGAGATAAAGAAATTATAGTAAATATTGTATTAGTTTAAGATACTTTTGTAATAGATAGAAGATTATTTTTTGGATGTTTGAAATTACATCTAAAAATGTTTCTTATTAAATGTTTGTTTTGAGTTATCTTTATAAAGAGAAAAAACATGGATAAATAGATTAAAGTGATGAAAAATAGATGATTTGGAGATGTAAATTTAAGGAGAATGAAAAAGATGTAAAAAATGAAAAAAAAATTTTGAGGAAATTATGAAAAGGAATGAGGAATTTTCTTAGGGATAGAGGGATTATGGAAAATCTGTTGGATTAGAGTATATAGAATATGAATAAATGTGGTAAGAGACAAAAAAGCTAATTGATATTTTAAAGAAAACAAGAAATAAGATTTAGGACAAGTATTTTGAGTTTTTTGTGAAACCTGCCTTTTATAAATAACTAATGATTATGATTAAAGTTTTTAAAAAGGAATACATATGGTTTAGCCAAAGTCTTTTTATTTTTTATCTTTATTAAATGCCTTTTTTATGTATAAAATGTTTATTATTTTTTTCTTAATATATTCTTTGTTTGTTTTTATTTTTTATGTTTGTTTTTCTTTATTGTTGTTTTATTTTCTTATGGGTTTTTTTTTTCTTTAGATTTTTTAATTACTTTTATTTTTAATAAAATGTTACATGATTAATTTTTGGACTTTTCAAATATGTATGCTTATTTAAAATTTTGTTCTATAATTATGAATTGAAAATGCATAGGTGTTTTGTATTTTATAGTATAATTGAAAAACGTTAATGTTTATTATTGGAATTTATAATACAACTTTAAATATTAGTTAGTTAAATAAACTTTATTATGGAGACATCAAGAAAAAAATAAACTAATACAAGTACTATTTGTTAATCATAATGTTTTGTTGCATAAATTCTGAACTAGATTTTGAAAGAAAAAATATTATTTTTGTATTCTTAATCTACTTAATATTTTTTTGTTTTATTATATATAATATGATATTATAAATGAGCAGTTTTTAATTTTTAGTTTAGTGCCATCTTTTATAAGTTTGAAGTGGTGTCAGGGTGGTAGTACAATTCCATCCCTATTTGCAGATTGGTTTCTGGATTTTTACTTTATGAGTGATTTTATATTTTTTTTTTTATCATGATACAGGAGAATTTAAAATTCAGAAAATACTGAACATGTTCCAACTTTGAATCCTAAATCCTTACTCATAAAAGTAAATATCAGAAATCAATTTAGGCTAGGTATTAAATTGAAAGATCATTTGGTAACCATTGATAATTCAAGATTACAATAGATGTTATTAGAGAAGGAAATTTCTCTTCTTTAGGAAGCTGAAAGAGTCAAATGATGTGCTACTATGGCATGATATTGTGTGAAATAAATTAAAGGCAGTATGCTGGATACTGTCACTAAATAAATGGTACACTTGATTTGTAGAATTTGCACTTTCAAAAAAAAATATCCTTTTTTTTAGGCTAGAAATGTCTAAAGATGCACGTTATAATGAATCCTGCCAACTTGAATCTCGTCATTGGATTATTACTGATGAATTAGGTCATGAAGAAACAGTTGATGGACCAGGAGTTGTTGGTACTTTTTATTATTATTATTATTATTATTATTATTATTATTATTATTATTATTATTATTATTATTATTATTATGATGATGATGATGATGATGATGATGTTTCAAATGTTTCAAAACAAAACTTTATTGAGTCTAAAAAGTTACAGAGTCACATATAGTACTATATTGATTTGTTACAAATGCAAAACAAATTACAACAACATTCAGTATATAAGTCTTTATCAATTCTGCATACTTTCTTTCTTGTTTTTAAATTTGGTCTTC